>JACXGI010015459.1:0-17409 GCA_016801175.1 Esox masquinongy
TCCACCCCTCTCCTCTGTCTCCACCCCTCTCCTCCGTCTCCGCCCCTCTCCTCCATCTCCACCCTTCACCTGCCTCTCTAATTTCCACGTTTAATAAAAGCCTTGAAGAAAACTATACAAATAAATGTGTAAGGAGATTGACTGTCTACTCTCCATTAATATAAGAACACCTTTTAGCAGCAGAATATTAACAGGCCTCCCAAACCCCCGCCTATTCACTATGAAGTGCACTACATGTTAACTAGAGTCCTATAGTTCCAGGTCAGAGGTAGTGAATGGGGTAGGGAAAAGGTGGATGTAGACCAGTTCTAGCTGGTGGCGACAGACAGACCCTGCTCTCAACCACGTGTCACATCTGTTGTAAGCCATCAATGCAGAGAGGTTTTCAAATTAGTGAATGACAGAGTCACTAATAAAGTGTTGTTTTATGTGTTAATCAGCCATTTCTGTGTGTTTGTTTGGAACTTCCTCAAGGGCTACTTGAGGCGCTGAAAGGAGCGCTTACAGACTGTTGTCTGCCCACAGACGGCAGGCAGTTCACTGGGGGTGTTGTCCCTAATGCCAGCCTAATCCCCTTTTCAGCATGGGGAAAAGAGCTCAGTTTGGGCCAGACCCTACCCCCCCCTCGGAGTGGTCGATAAAGGAGTAGGGTTAGAACAGAGGCTCATCTGAAGGGGAACACTGTGGACATTATCGAAGCCAGCGACAGGAAGGAGGTGTGGGGGGGGGAGGGGGGGGGGCACAAAGGGAACGGCCTAATGCCTGGCTGAAAGAGCAAGGGAGAACAGCCTGTGGCAGAGTGAGCACCCAGCTCCTCACCGACGCTCTGTCCGTTTGAAAGAAAGAGGGATTATGGAGAGAGAGTATCTCTGAGAGAGCAAGGGTGGGATGGAAGGCGACAGAACGAAGGATTGAGGGATAGGAGCAAGGGAAAGTAAGAAGGGATGACACAGGCAGTCCTCCATAAAAATTATAATTATAACAATAATGATAAAGTTGTAACAATAATGAAATGTCAGTAACTTGACTGTGAAACAGGTCATTCAAGTCATTGATGTCAAACCTATACTGCTTAAAGGGGAAGGACACAAATAATGCATTATTTTTACCGTTAACTATCCTTTTAGTGGAGGTTAGGACTGAAAGAAAGTCAGGTAACAAAGCAACAGAAAGTCTGAGTTGGACTGATGACTGTTCATATTGAAAGAACTAAGTACTGAAAGATGGGGCCAATGAAAGAAGATAAACCAATGAAACAAGATAAACCAATGAAACAAGACAAACCAGGTGTCTGCATGTGTGTTTGACTGAAGACTACAAGTCCATAAACAGACTTTATTTATGATTTAAACAAGGTGCTGTAAGTCTGACTGACACTAAACACCTTTTACACTTTCTTCTACATTGACCAAGGAGAAAGAGCAGAGCTAGAGAGGAAGAGATGGGGGGGAAAAAAAGAAAAATTACAAAAAACAGAAAGAAAATTCGTTTTGAGAATATGGCAATGCCGATCAGGAGTTACTGTTTAAAGAGGTGACTGATACTCCAGGACTTGATAATGTTTAAAGATGTCTGATTATCCAGGCCTTGATAAGATCAAAAAATGTCCGATGCTCAAGGAGTTCATAATTCTAAAAGATATGTGATACATTTATGTTGCTTTGATAATTTTTTCTCCATTTTTTATTTTCTACAGTTATATAAATTGGGCGTTAGTAATTTAGCAGACGCTCTAATCCCGAGTGACTCACAGTAGTGAGTGCAAACACTGCCATGTTTCATTTCCTGGGCCTCGTGGGAATTACAACTGAAGCTCCATGTTCTACCTGAGCAAAACTCCAAGGTGAGTCATGACAGGGAATTATCTGTGAACCCAAAGGCAAAATAAAAGACTGAAGAAGCATTGTCACTTCTTTCTGCATCTCTTCCTCTCCACTCGTCCCTGGACCCACCCTTCATACCTGCATGATGAACTCTCTGCGTCGGGGCATCCCTCTCTCCGACAGCAACATGTACTCTGGTTCTTTCTCCTTCTTGGCCTGTTGGATCTGAGCCAGTCTACTGATGGGGTTCATTCCCTGGCCATAGTCTGGACCCGTCTGGGGGAGAAAGTATGGATAAACACGGTGCTGTTTTAGATCAACAGACTGAGCCGTACAGGAAGAGCTTCTCATTTTAGAGAGGTAAACTACCCATTCCCATTTAGATGACTGTGGTACTGTGATGTTTTAAATGCGCTTTATAACACTTTGCTTTGAGTCAACGTTGCTGGTTTGCATGGTTCCAACGCCTCAGCCTGGTACCTTCAGGATGGTCTTGGGCCGTTTCTTGTAGTGTAGTTTGGGTTTCTCCGCCGCGGGGATGAAGGGGAGTTTCTTCAGGTCCTGCAGGATGGAGAGAGCGGCCCTCTTCTTAGAGAGCTTCTTACTGTTGCCCTCCCCCTCTGCGGAGAACTCTCCCACCGACACACGCGTCACAAAACTCCTCATGTGAGGGGGACCACTCTCCTTCAGCACCTGGGGAGGGAAAAGCACATGTCTGCTCTGGGCCTTGGTCACAGCGCTGCCCACCCAACCATGGTGGTGTAAATCTCTCTTGCCAAACACACACTCACACGGAGTGCAGCTTGCATATTCCTAGATGTCATTCTCTGGAGAGAATTGCTCAGTGTCCTCTGTGTGTGTGTGTGTGTGTGTGTGTGTGTGTGTGTGTGTGTGAGAAGTGGGAGGTTTTCTACAGCCCAACACGGGGAATACTGGCTTTCATACTCTGATGTGATGCACTGGGTGTTTCCTGGAGCTGGGGCCCTCCCTGCCTCCCTCACCCACTAACCTCAAACATTAGAGCAAGGGGTACTGGATGTATGGACCCTGAAGCCACGCTGCTGGTTTTGGGCTCGGCTGACACGAGACCACACCTGTTCCAAACCGATGAGCCACAGGGAGGGGGGGCTGCAGAGGTGTGTGGTATCAGAGGAGGTGCTATGCACCCATGAAGAGAAGGGGGGGCTTGGTTCAACTTCTGAGGTCTGTTGCAGTGGAAGTTTGAGTTTCCACTGAATCAACAAATAGCATAATAAAGGGAATAATTAAAAGTAATACCATTTTGTTGATTTATTTAACCTGTATATCATGTTTTACAAATGAATTATATAAATACAAACATAAAAATAAGAGATGTAAGCAGAACAAAAATTAATCAGTAATTAGGTCTTCAATCAGCATCCTGAACTAGAGGCACAAAAAACACAATTAGGAACAATTGTGATAAAGTCGCTCCAGATACGATCTTATAAATTAGTCAAACGTAAAAAGCAAATGGGAACAAGGCACACAAAGACTAAAGGCTGATTGATGCTAAACTTCCCATCTTGTTTCTGTCTGTCCTGGACACAATTTCTCACTGTGTAAGTTTCTTCCTGGAAACTTGAAGCTCCCTCCGCTCCTCCCTCCAAAAGAACCTCCACCCACAAAGCATGCATCCAAAGCACCACGTTCCCTATATAGGGAACTATTACTTGTATTGGCCCTGGTAGAAAATGCTCTACCAAGTAAATAGGATGCCATTTGTCTAACTGTCTCTGCATGTGTGTGCATATTATACAACAGATGTAAAGAGATAAGAAGAGCCTGTAGCATTCCTCACATATTTCACTAAAACAGCATGATCCAATATTTACTAGGCCTTGAGGAGGGATATTTTATCATCACACACACACAAACACACACACACACACTCTTATATAAGGAGCAGAATTCATTCCAAGGCATAAATCTAGGTTTTCAGTAAACTACAGAACACCATGATGTCAGGGTGGACATCTATCAACTGACCCAGGAAACATTCACTATCTGCTGTTTCTCATAACTAGTAGTGTAACTACTCTGAAGCTAGTTAAACTAATCCCAGAGCCGAGATTATGAAAATAAGAACACATTTTTTTTTGCAGAAAAATCATAAAAATGTCCAAAATTATATACTTTCCTAATTTCTGATTTCACAGAGATGCAGCAGCAGCCCTGTACAGGTCCGAACGGGCCAGAACCAGTTAGATGAAACACTGCAACACTCGGATAAACCAGAATATCACGCAGCGACTGGCGATGTTAGCCATTATTAAAGAGACTGTTCGGTCAAATAGAGTACAATTGGCCAAGCACAGATTTTTGAAGCGCACCGGAAGAAACGGTCGAAAACTAGCCTACATCACACGCGCAGCGGACTAAGACACAGTGTTGTGTCTAAGATTCACAATAAAGGCAGGACACAGTGTTGTCTAATTTATTGCAAACTATAATTTCAAACTATATTTGAATAATAAATAGTTTCCTGGCTGGTGTTCCTAGCGAGTTTACGTTCTCTTTGGTTCTTTAACTTTCGGAACGAGTTGAGAGGTATGTGTGGATTTATGGATGTGTGTGTGTCTGAGGATGTGTCGTCTGAGTGTGTGTGTGAGATGTGTATCAGAGAGAGCACTAAACTATGTTTAATAGTGTTTTCCGTTTACTGCCACAGTTACACAGTTACATATTATTATGATTTTATTCCTGACAAATCGCATGCAAGCCTCTGGGTACGATGAATATCTAAGATTGGTCTAACTTCTCAAATGGCTTGAAGTGATTGTTAAACAGTCTCTATGCACGCAGGGTCACGGTCTTTGCAGCAGCAGGCTATATTTATTAAAGAACAACACATTCTGCTTTTGCTAGAAGCCTGAACAAATTTTTTTTCCCCAGACCTATATATTTTTATTCCGATGTGACTGAATCATTGACGTTGGCCGCCATTTAATTTTTTTCCTATTCGTAATATCAGTCGATAAGAATACTAAAAAAGAATGCTAAGCCTGGAAAAATTCAACGAAGAAAACGTAAAAAAGGGAATTCTTATAGTACTTTCTCTAGTACAATAAAGACCAAGGGAAAAGTGGAAGGGGACAGAAAAATGTGTCAAATTGAAAGCAAAAAAAGACTGGCTAACAACATCTTTTAATTTTTTAGCCAAAAAAGTAGCCAAAAAGTTTGGATAAAGATTTACGTACCGTATGTTTTCAGCTCCCTGTTGTGATGTCTATAAGTGTTGTGGTTATAACTGTCAGCACTTGAGGCCATTAAAACTCAACACTTTGAATTGCACTCCAAAAATTGCCTAAATTTTTCAACTTACGGGGCACGTGCTCCTTGTAAAAATAAAAGCCAGCTTAGAACAATCCTTAGTGTTAATGTATAATCAGACGTAATTGGGAAACCCTCATATATACATACAAGGAGTTACATTTGCATGGAAATCCCCAGCCCCAGTAATCAGTAGTATCATTACAGCCAACCCAACAGTTGTGTCCATGTGGAAAATAAAAATCACCAGGACTAGACACTCCACTGAAGGACAGAGCTTCTAGCTAAAAGCCATACAAACTAACATGGTCCAACACCGCCAACATGCCAAATGACAACCCACCTCCTTAACGATCAACTACTTCTGACTGGAGCCCCGGAGGGAAAGATAGGGCACAGGGAGGCATTTGGGACACACACATCCTCTCTGCTCTAGCTCATGATACAGTGAGGAAATTCACCGTGGCAGCTTAGTGTTCAAAATTACAGTCAATGACTGAGAAACATCCCTACAGTCTGTGTACCACTACGGCTTCTTCACAAACCGCACCCTATTCCCTAAATAGTGCACTAATTCTGGTCAAATGCAGTGCACTACGGAGGGAATAGGGTGCCGTTCGGGATGAGGATTATGATCCACAGCTGTATGTGATGTTGACGTCAGTGGTAACTGAGGATGGGAGGGAGGGAGGGATGGCGGGAGACAGATGTTGAAAGATAAATAACTGCTCGTAGATAATTTAGACAATAATGAGAGGAGCAGACTCAATTGAGGGGACACAGTCTAAAAAGATTTCTGGCTAAAAAGATTTCTGCCCCTCAAGGAAGATATAATTTGTAGATAAGTGGCTCTCTATCTGGGGTCCAACACATACCCTAGTGCATTTTAATACATTTGTAACTAACATTTATGACAAACATTTTCAAATCCCAACAACGAACATTACTGCATTTTTCATATTTTGAGGTCCTAGCTGTGAGGTGTATGCATCCAACTCAATCCCCTTTCACTGCTACTGTTCTCAGACTGACGCAGAGTTCCTTGAATCTGACCTCGCAGACTTGGCAGATAATAATATTTTTTTGCCACACTAATATTTACATGGAGAAGTCCAACGACCAGCTCTAAAAGGCGTTTGGAGCCATAATTAACTTGAGTTTGGAACCCACACCGCAACTCCTCAGAAATTGCAATGCTAAAAACAGAACAAATGAGCGCCTAGCTTCCTGGTATAGAGAACATACTAAAGCCTTAAGGCCATGCAACATTGTGGCGATTGTAGACCATGAAGCCACTTGGCGCTTGTCTTACCTCTGTTCGTTAACTCAACGCATGCTCTTTTTTCGACCCCCCACCCACGGCTAGCTTCTAGAGCTTAGTGTTTCACCCACCCACGGCTAGCTTCGACTGCTCAGTGTTTCGCCCACACAAGGCTAGCTTCTAGAGCTTAGTGTTTCACCCACCCACGGCTAGCTTCGACTGCTCAGTGTTTCGCCCACACAAGGCTAGCTTCTAGAGCTTAGTGTTTCACCCACCCACGGCTAACTTCGACTGCTCAGTGTTTCGCCCACCCACGGCTAGCTTCTAGAGCTTAGTGTTTCACCCACCCACGGCTAGCTTCTAGAGCTTAGTGTTTCACCCACCCACGGCTAGCTTCTAGAGCTTAGTGTTTCGCCCACCCACGGCTAGCTTCTAGAGCTTAGTGTTTCACCCACCCACGGCTAGCTTCGACTGCTCAGTGTTTCGCCCACACAAGGCTAGCTTCTAGCACTTAGTGTTTCGTCTTGCGGAATCGCTAGTCGCTTCATGTTTTCACTTTGATTAATGTAGAAGCCCTTAATTGCCAACAAGGGAAGCCTGTGTTTCAGATATAAGAAAGTGGATTGTGGAATTTTTTTTACTTTTCAGTTTTGACAAACCAGGTCCCAAGAAAGTAAAAGATGAATTGTCAGATCAAAGAAGGAACCAAGATGGTTGTAGTCATCTAAAATGCTATTGTGGATCTCTGATCGCTGTTATTCTATTTACAGGGGGTACTTGAAAAGACTCATGAGACCATCAACTTACAGGTAAAATGAATGAGACAGTACTTCAGGACAGTCCAGGCAGAACAAAATTCCATTGGTGTTACACTAACAGAAAAGGTTGGCAACCACTGTTTTTTTTACCCTAATCTCTCTTATGCAAACATGTACAAGATATTTAAAAAGGTTTTTGCCCTTTCATTTTTCCCTAGGTCTCTTCGTTCAGTTTCTTTCTCTTTTCCCCTCCTGTGGGTGGTGGTAACATAACCAACCATTAAACAATGTCACGGAGGCAAGACATGAAACTAAGGAGACAAGGACATCTCACACACTCCTAAGATCACACACACAGCACAATCACTCCCTAGTACCCCCCGTCCCTCCCCCGTCACCTCGGCTAAATGCCCAGACTGGGTTTGGACTGGGTGTCCGTGGATACAGTTACTAAGGCAAGAGGTTTCACCATGCGTGGTGGCGTGATGGACCGCCACGGGGCAGGTGACGCCAGCAGGTCTGCCTGGACATTTCCAGGGATCTCTAAGGTCAGCTGGCACAAGATGACCTGCACAGGTGATGCAAATGTGGTCATTTATTGTTAAGTTGGCCAGTTGGCTATGGCAGGTAACAGATACTTTGGCTATGACAGGTGACATAAATACCTTGGCTATGAGAGGTTATGTTGCTACCTTGGTTATGACAGGTGATGTAGATATGTTGGTTATGACTTAGCCACTGAACTATGAGCTTCTACATCAGTTGTCAAACATGCTGGTGGGTGGTTTGAGGGAGAAAAACAAATTGAATTTCTTTAAAGACATTGAAATGACTACACCCAATCACTGTGCTGAAATGATAATGGACTTACATTCATACAGTCTTTTAACTAACATTAAAACCAAAGTTAGACAGTCAGGAGCAATGAACATGCTGTAGTCAGTATACATGAGTACAGCACTATATACATGGATACGATGGATAGAGGACTGTTATGCATATGATGGATAGAGGACTGTTATGCATACGATGGATAGAGGACTGTTATTGATGTGTAGTATTTCCTTGATTAAAGGGGCTAATCCCTTTCAGTGATCTGACTTGTGATCTGACTACAGTGATCTGACTTGATCTAACAAGCATGGTAATGTGTTTGTGGGTGGGTTTGTAATTAGAATAGAAATGTTTGTCCTGGGGGGGTTGGGGGTGCGTGGTGGGGTTTGGCCGGGGATACAGGAGGCAGGATGGCGGCAGACGAGCTGTAGTCAGCCTCTTCTCAGACGACATGAATCCCTACAAACAGATGGGGTTTCACATGCATACACACACCTCTCGCCTAACAGCACTATGGCAGGACAATAGCCGAGGCCGGTACACTACAGGGAAAGAGAATACATCTATTGTAGAATGACTAAGGGTGGACTGCACCCCTAAGGCACAAAGACAAGGACGATACTCCGTAGAAGAAGGGTGGTTCCTAGCCGGTGTCTGTGTGTGTCTGTGTGTGTGTTGGGGGGGGTTGGGGGGTGCCAGGAGTCAATTTTCCAGACAGTGATCAGTGATATATATCTCATCTCCTCCTCTAATCTCTTCTCCTCTGTCTTTCAGCAATGGCATCTTTATTTATTTTTTTATTTATTTTTTTACAGCACCAGTGACTGAGCTGTCAATTCCATTCCATTTAATCATAGGCATTTTAAACTCTCCCACCTTTTTTGGATCCTAGTGGCTCAGGATTAAATCAGGGTTTGGAGTTCAGGATTAAATCAGGTTTAAGGGTTTGCGATGGTGTCTGGATTAAATTAGAGTTTTAAAGTTTTATGACCACATCAGAACTAAATCAGAGTTTGGGATTAAATCAAGATTTGCAATTTCTGGTTTATGATGAAATTCGATTGTGGTGTTTAGGATTACTTACCCTAACTTTACCTGGTAAACTGACAGAGAACACATTCTCATTTACAACATCAACTTGGGGAATAGAGAGGGGATGAATAAGCCAATTGGAAGGTGGGGATGATTACGTGGCAGACATGGTCTAAGAGTCAGAATGGACAGTTTGCCAGGACTGGCTTCAACAAACTTTCTCATTTCATAGCTACCAAGGAATCTTTAGGGACCACTGACGTCAGGACCACTTATTTAACGTCCCACCTGAAACAGGCATTCCACCCCTGGTCACTAACCTGACGCCAGCAATATTATCAGTCATGATGTCAGCGGTGATATTAGTCATGATGTCAATGATATTAGTCACAATGTCAGCAATGTTATTTGTTACAATGTCAGCAATGTTATTAGTCACGATGTCAGCAATGTTATTAGTCACAATGTCAGCAATGTTATTAGTCACAATGTCAGCAATGTTATTAGTCACAATGTCAGCAATGTTATTAGTTACAATGTCAACAATGTTATTAGTCACAATGTCAGCAATGTTATTAGTCACGATGTGAGCAATGTTATTAGTCACGATGTGAGCAATGTTATTAGTCACAATGTCAGCAATGTTATTAGTCAAGATGTCAGCAATGTTATTAGTCAAGATGTCAGCAATGTTATCAGTCATGATGTCAGAAATGATATTACACACGGGTAATGATACTGGACATGCTGTCAGTGTTGCTGTTGGATACATGAGTAATGATACTGGACAGATTGTCAGTAGTAATACCGGACAGGATGTCAGTAGTGATACCGGACAGGATGTCAGTAGTGATACCGGACAGGATGTCAGTAGTGATACCGGACAGGATGTCAGTAGTGATACCAGACAGGTTGTCAGTAGTGATACCGGACACGTTGTCAGTAGTGATACCGGACAAGTTGTCAGTAGTGATACCGGACACGTTGTCAGTAGTGATACCGGACAAGTTGTTAGTAGTGACATGATGTCAGTATTTCTGTTGGACATGTCAGTAATGACAGTGATCATGAAAGAAAGACACAAACACGGAAGGAGAGTCAAAGAGCAATGGGCCGGATTCAAACCTATCAACAGCTTTGCAAACTAGAGAGCCCAGGACCAGACATGGGGCAGGTTTAATTTCTTTAACCGCATGGGGTCATCCATTGTCACATGGATTTTCCAACCTACATCATTTTCCCATGGATTTTCCAACCTACATCGTGTTATTTTTTAAATCGTTTTTTGTGTTAAGTATTATAATGTTGCTGTAAAAGAGTGTCAGCACTGACTTTTGGACATCTGATGGTTATCTAACTAGATGATGTGCCACTTCTTCCACGCACGTCAGATGAGAGAGGGAGAGAGAAAGGTGTTAAAAAGAGAGATTGAGAGAGAGAAAGAAAGAAAGAAGAGAAAGCATAAGAGAGAGCGAGAGCACAGCGGTGGCTGTGGAGAGAATAAGAAAAGAGAAGACTTACAGGACATCTGTGTCTCAGAGGGAGGACAGAGAGGGGCAAGCAGATTGTTGAGAAACGTTGGTTTAGTGAACTCATACTCAGAAGTGGAAAGGGGATGAGAAGGGAGAGGGAGGAGTGTCAGAGGAGAGGTAAGTGAAACCAGTCTGGATGGGTGGGGAGGTGCTGTCCTTGCATGCAACTCAGAAGATTGGAGAGTGATGGAAAAAGAGAGAGTATAGTGAGAAAGATGGAGAGAACCTAAGAGTCTAATAGTTGGAAACAGATGAAACTGATCAAACTTAGTTCCAAATTGAACAGCTGGTTGACATGCATGCACATGATCACCAAGCAGAGGCTGTTTGAAATACTCAAGTATGGTGTCAAATTGCAGATTGGCCCTTTCAAACCACTGACCTGTGTCCCATTTATTGATATAAACTTAAATTCAAAGTTGTAATAAAAAACATTTTTTTTTGTGTAATAGCAGTATTACCTGTTTGTTAAATTCCCAGTGTAGCAATTGCAAATTTATATTTCAATCATCACTATATAGTCATATGAAATAGTATGTACACCCCTGAAATGTTTTTTACACAGTTATGTCTGGAAATAATTGGACACTGACACAAGTTTTGTTATTTTGGCTGTTTACCAAAACTTATTCAAGTTACAGTTAAATAACGAATATGGGCTTAAAGTGCAGTCTCTAAGCTTTAATTTGAGGGTGTTCTAAACTGGAGGAAGGGTTTAGGAATTATAGCTCTTTAATATCTAGCCCCCTCTTTTTTGAGGGACCAAAAGTAATTGGACAATTGACTCAAAAGCTGTTTAATGGAGAGGTGTGGGTTATTCCTTTGTTATTTCTTCATCAGTTAAGCAGGTAAAAGGTCTGGAGTTGATTCCAGGTGTGGCATTCGCATTTGGAAGCTGTTGCTGTGAACCCACAACATGCGGTCAAAAGAGCTCTAAATGCAAGTGAAACAGGCCGTCCTTAGGCTGCAAAAAACATTCCATCAGAGAGATAGCAGGAACGTTAGGAGTGACCCAATCAACAGTTTGGTACATTCTGAGAAAAAAAGAACGCACTGGTGAGGTCAGAATAGAGCTTTGCACTGGTGAGCAAAGCCTCAAGAATAGAAAGGCCAGATTAGACTTTGCCAAAAAAGATCTAAAAAAGCCAGCCCAGTTCTGGAAAAGCATTCTTTGGACAGATGAAACTAAGATCAACCTGTACCAGAATGATGGGAAGAAATAAGTATGGAGAAGGCTTGGAACGGCTCATGATCCGAATAATACCACATCATCTGTAAAACACGGTGGAGGCAGTGTGATGGCATGGGCATGCAAGGCTTGCAATGGCACTAGGTCACTAGTATTTATTGATGATGTGACAGAAGACAGAAGCAGCCGGATGAATTCTGAAGTGTATAGGGATATATTGTCTGCTCAGATTCAGCCAAATTCAGTGAAGTTGATTGGACAGCACTTCACTTTACAGATGGACAGTGACCCAAAACATACTGCAAAAGCAACCCAGGAGTTTTTTAAGGCAAAGAAGTGGAATATTCTGCAATGGCCGAGTCAATTACCTGATCTCAACCCGATCGAGCATGCATTTCACTTGCTGAAGACAAAACTTAAGGCAGAAAGACCCACGAACAAACAACAACTGAAGACAGCTGTAGTAAAGGCCTGGTAAAGCATCACAAAGGAGGAAACCCAGCTTTTGGTGATGTCCATGTGTTCCAGACTTCAAGCAGTCATTGCCTGCAAAGGATTCTCGACAAAGTATTAAAAAATAACATTTTATTTATGATTGTGATAATTTGTCCACTTACATTCGAGCCCCTGAAATTAGGGGACTGCTTATGAAAATGGTTGCAATTCCTAAACGTTTCATTCAATATTTTTGTTCAACCCCTTGAATTAAAGCAGAAAGTCCGCACTTCAACTGCATCTCAGTTGTTTCATTTCAAATCCATTGTGGTGACGTAAAGAGCCAAAATTATGAAAATTGTGTCAGCTACAAATATTTCTGGACCTAACTTTATTTGAGCTTAATTACAACCACATACATTGAATATAAAGATAAATAAAGACAACCCAATTTAACAAATCACACAAAAGAATACACTTTAAAACCATTAATGCAAGTAAAATAAACAAACGTCATTTCCTTATGCGGAAAAGGTTTGTACATAATGAATCAAATTAGAATCAAATGCAGCAAAACAGGGGCATATGATTAGAAAAGATAGTAATTTGACAGTAACTTGAGTGAGTCCAGCCTTCCAAAAATATTAGAAACATGGTCTGGTTTGGTTTTAACTATACGGGTGTGTGGTAACACAACATGCCAAGATCCAAAGACCCATCCAAGGCCGTCAGAAGAAAGATTATTGACACTCGAGTCTGGGAGGGTTTACAAAGCCATTTCCAAGCAATTTGAAGTCCACTGTCTGGCGGATCATCTATATCCGAACATCTAAATAGGACATATTGTCCCACCAAATTCACCCCAAGAGCCGACCAAAATATGCTCAGAAGTCTCTAAGAATCCCAGGGTAACAGCCACGATTAATATTGATGTGCAGGAATCAACTGTCAGAAAAAGACAGCACAACCTTGGCCTACATGGAAGGTCAGGAAGCAAGAAGCTGCTCTCGAAAAGAGTATCAAGACGACTGAAGTTAGCCAGACAACAACTGGTTTAAGAGCAAAACCCTTTGGAACAATGTGCTCTGGTCAGACGATTCAAAGGTGAATTCAAAGGTGATGTTGTTTGGCCGCATTCCCAGACACCATGTTTGGCAAAGAACAAGCACAGCTTTTAAACAGAATCACCTCATATCAACCTGAAAGCATGGAGGCGGAGACATGAAGTGGGGCTGCTTTTCTGCCTCAGGTGCTGTCCACCTTCCACCATTTAGACAAGAACCAATTCCATATTGGATTTGGATATTATGCATCTCCAAATTTGTATGGTGTATTTACTTTTTTACATGTCTATTCCACATGATTGTATTTATTGTATTTAACATTTATTTTATTGGAGAGTTATACTGAGATCAAGGTATCTTTTACACATTAGCTCTGAATTATAGAAACACAAACATCAGGGTTTTTTGTTTATAGTCCATCTTTAAACTGGAAGAACGTTTCGCAAAGCTGTGCATGTGGACATCCCATTCTGTGCATGTGTAGATCCCATTCTGCATGTGTAGATCCCATCCTGTGCACGTGTAGATACCATTCTGCACACGCGTTTGTTCTCTTCTAACAGTCCTTTCTAAAACCACGTAGTAGAAAACCAATCTGATCTGAACCAAACATAAGAGTAGCCTTGCACAGTGTTACAGTAAGACCAAAACAGTGAAAAATGAACAGGTAGTTTACTCTGGACACTGTATACTGGGTAAACTACCTCTGGACACAGAGCACTCACGGTAAACTACATCTGGACACAGAGCACTCACGGTAAACTACCTCCGGACACAGAGCACTCACGGTAAACTACCTCCGGACACAGAGCACTCACGGTAAACTACCTCCGGACACAGAGCACTCACGGTAAACTACCTCTGGACACAGAGCACTCACGGTAAACTACCTCCGGACACAGAGCACTCACGGTAAACTACCTCCGGACACAGAGCACTCACGGTAAACTACCTCCGGACACAGAGCACTCACGGTAAACTACCTCTGGACACAGAGCACTCACGGTAAACTACCTCTGGACACAGAGCACTCACGGTAAATTACCTCTGGAGACAGAGCACTCACGGTAAACTACCTACGGACACAGAGTGTTGTGAGGTGTTGCGTGATCTTTGAATGGACCACATATAGAGACTGATCCAAAACAGTTGTGGGTTCAGAACCCCCATGAAACTTGGTAGCGAAGTATGAGCCAGGCTCTGTGTAATTCCACCATTCATTTCTTCCATGGGGGATTTTTTGATCCACTTCAAATAATGCCTGAGTTTCGTGTCGGCTCACACCATCTCAGTTGAACTATGTAAATATCTCTCAAGGCATGGTGACTTTAAGAGGGTTAACTTCTAACCCCAGGTAAGGCTGAATCTTACTACTAGGACCATTCAGAGAAACTAGATATAAAATGGATGATGAATTCCTTACTACACTGCCATTATTATCCATTCATTCTGCAGGTTGTCCAACTACTGACTTTGCTACCAGTTTGACACCAAAATACTGGCAACAAAAACATACTGACAACGTAAGTCAGCAAAAAGTTTCAAAATATTAGGAATTTCTCATGGTAAACCCTCAACAATGACCTCTTTTCAAAGGGCCATATGAAATATGTTCACTGTAAAATGGACAAAAATACAAACATAAATGACCAGAAAACATCAGCAGTTAATGTTTTAGGTTAATGAAATAAATATTTTCTACAGATATTTCCCATTTAGACTTGGGTGCACTACTGCTGGAATCAACAGATTATATTCAACAAAGTGAATAAAGTGAACCAATGACAAAGCGTGTGTGCGCTTGTATATGTGTTTGCGTGTCCCAAAAAGGTAATACTTGTATGTTTGTGTGTGCGTGTGTGAGGCACAAAACAGCCCGTCAGACAATTTACCCAGGCAGGACTCAATGGTGTGGGAATGAGGAGATCATCTGGGTGAATCACCAACACACCAGCCCATTTTATGGAAATGAATAGGATAATGGAAGCACGCAAAGTCCTCCCACCATAACATATGACAAAAAAGAGGGGGTGAATGACGATGACTAGGTCAGCTGAATACACATTCCAGTGAAAACTGGGGATAAGAATAACAGAGTGATCGCCTGTTTTAGGTGGGTGTAGGACTTCATCAGTGTTTCCATGGGCAAAAAAAAATTACTAAAAAGCCTGTGTCACCTGGTCACTTTGAAGCACACAGGAAGACAATGAAGAGGTGTCTTACCTCAAAGCAGACAGACAGGTTCCTCTTGAGGGCGATCTCGTAGACCAGACTGATCTCTGACTTCGAAGCGTCACTTCCTTCATCCACCTCCTTCTGCTCCTCTGCGCTCTAGAACCATACAGAGATGACAGAACACCATGACAACATGTCTAGAACCACACAGAGATGACAGAACACCATGATAACATGTCTAGAACCACACAGAGATGTTAGAACACTATGACAACATGTCTAGAACCACACAGAGATGACAGAACATTATGACAACATGTCTAGAACCACACAGAGATGACAGAACACCATGATAACATGTCTAGAACCACACAGAGATGTCAGAACACTATGACAACATGTCTAGAACCACACAGAGGTGACGGAACACTATGACAACATATCTAGAACCACACAGAGATGACAGAACACCAGGACAACATGTCTAGAACCACACAGACATGACAGAACACCAGGACAACATGTCTAGAACCACACAGACATGACAGAACATAACAACAACAAGTATAGAACCACACAGAGATGACAGAACATAACAACAACATGTCTAGAACCATACAGGGCACGATACTGGACGACAATACACTATGACCATATTACAAAGTCAGAAGAACAACAAAACACTGTGTAAATAAAATGCTCTTCACCAGGTCATAATACAACTTTCTCTACAGATGGTTTTGTATATAAACATTGTGACAGACTCTCTACTAGAGAGTAGATTGGTCCTCATTGAAGTGTCGTAGATCAGTGTTTTGCATTCTTTATGTTTCTATTTTACGAAATCTCCAGTTGTATCTAACATTGATCTTGATGTTTCATTTACAGTACCATATGCCAGGGATGCCTAACAAAGCATTTACATTTTTGTATATTTATTATTTTCCTTTTTTTGTCTGTGACTAATTGCAAAATGGCCTCTACGCACCACCACATACTGTGTAGAATTTCAGGAAGGGAGCTTTTAAACTGCTGAATTCTTTCCTCTGCCAACAAAAGGGGAGTGAACTGTTGGAGGTCGTCCGGGTTGAGAGGTAGGGTTTAAGGGTTAGGTGGGGGTTTCTTAATGTGCTGAATGCTGATTAATGACAACATCCTTTCAGACCTTTGCAACCTATGAAATGAGTGTAACCGGGCCTTTCAGTGTCTTACAGCATTTCAGATGGCTGTGACAACCAAATTACAAACTATAGAACACTATGACAACAACAGAACACTATGACAACAACACTACAATGTCCGAACAATAGAACACCACCATAACAGAATAAGAATGTCAGAATGTCAAAACCCAATCACAAAAGCAGTCTAAAAAAGAACCCCACTCATTAAAACATCAGGATGTAAGAAAAAACTTGGATGGCAATGTGAGAGCAGAGCAATTCCATTTTATTGCTATTGCTTTTTCAAGACTATGACATTCAAGTAATTTATCTAGACCAATTTCACAATGCATACACTTTTGTTGTACTTTTCTAATAATCTCCTTCAAATTACGTCACACTAGAACATCGATTGAGTCAAACGGGCACAGTTCCAGCACTCACTTTAAAAACAGTCCAACTGCTAATTTAAAATGTCAACACTTTCCCTCAGAGAACAAGGAAAGCCCCAAACCCCCACAGACGGACAGAGAAGGAGAGAGGGATGAAAGCTGAAGACAGAGGGAGGCAGAGAAGAGAGAGAGAGGGATATATAGATGGATGAGTGGATTGTTGGATGTTTCCCCAGCAGCAGTCACATAAGGACCACCAGTTATGATATTGAGTACTCACTCCCTCCCTCCCTCTTTCTCACCCCTCCCTCCCTCTTTCTCTCCACCCCCATCTCTATCCCTCCCTCTCCTTCTATCCCTCCCTCTTTCTCACCCCTCCCTCCCTCTTTCTCTCCACCCCCATCTCTATCCCTCCCTCTCCTTCTATCCCTCCCTCTTTCTCACCCCTCCCTCCCTC
>JACXGI010015460.1:0-17448 GCA_016801175.1 Esox masquinongy
CTACTGCCTCTTCCACCTGACTGCCTCTGCCACCCTACTGCCTCTTCCACCTGACTGCCTCTACCACCCTACTGCCTCTTCCACCTGACTGCCTCTGCCACCCTACTGCCTCTTCCACCTGACTGCCTCTTCCACCCTACTGCCTCTTCCACCCTACTCTCCTCACTTTCCAGGTCCTACGACTCACATTGTGCCCTTTCTTCACTTGCCGGCATAATGCCCTCCCAGCTCCAGACCATCTCAGACCATCTTCATCAACTCTTCGCTGAGTGCTGGCTGTGACCGAGTGGACTTCAAGTTAGTCAGAGTAGCTCCCTTCTTAAAGAGAACAACATTTGACTCACCAAGTCTGCTGTCTTCGGTGTATCAGAAGCTCTTTGCACTGCCCAAGCTAAATCTCGGTGTTCTCATCCTCCTTGATCGATCCGCTCCCTTCAACACTGTGATCCATAGCATCCTACTATTCACCCTCTCTAATTCCGGCATCTCAGGCTCTGAACACTCTTGTATTTCCTTGTATGTCCTTCTGCTTCAAACAGACCACCGTTGTCCCTGTACCAAAGAAACCTTCCATCACCTTCCTGAACTACCGCCCTGTAGCACTGATCTCCACTATCATGAAGTGCTTTGAGCGTCTGGTCAGAACTCACATCTGCTCCACCCTTCCAGACACCTTGGACACCTTTCAGTTTGCATACCGCCCTAATAGATCTACGGACAATGCCATCGACCTGACGACACACACCGCCCCCTCCCTCATAGAAAAAAGCAACACATACGTGAAGATGCTGTTTGTGGACTACAGCTCCGCATTCAACACTATTGTGCCCGCTAAGCCTGCTCCTAAGCTCAGGACTCTGGGTCTTAACACCTCCCTTTGCAAATGGATCCTGGACTTCCTGATGAGCAGACCCCAGGTGGTGAGAATGGGCCACCTCACCTCCTCTGCACTGATCATGAGCACTGGAGCCCCATAGGGCTGCATACTCAGTCCCCTCCTGTACTCCCTGTTCAGGCACGACTATGTGACCACACACAGCTCCAACACCATCCTTACGGCACTCCGACAACGATGAGACCGCTTACAGAGAGGAGGTAAAGAACCTGGCTACAGGTTGGAGCTGAAGTGGAGAGTGTCTCTGACTTAAAGTTTCTCAGTGTCTTCATCAAAGATGACCCCACTTGGTCCAGACAAGCGAACTCTGCAGTGAAAACTGACCAAAAACGACTGTACTTCCTGAGGAGACTCAAGACATCTGGCATGTCTGCAAAAAATCTCTCCAACTTCTACAGGTGCACCATTGTAAGCATCCTCTCAGGCTGCATTACTGCCTGGTACGGCAGCTGCTCTACTGCAGCCCGCAAGTCCCTCCAGAGGGCGGAAAAGTCTGTGGAGCGCATCATCGGCTGCCATCTCCCCTCCGTGCAAGGCATCTACCATACAAGATGCCTGAGGAAAGCACGGAACATTATCAAAGATCACAGCCACCCAGGCTATGGTCTGTTCACACTGCTGCCATCTGGTAGACACTACCGGAGCATCGGAGCACGCACTTCCAGACTCAAAAAATTTTTTTTCCCTCAGGCCATAAGGCTCCTCAACCAGCAACACAGATCCATGATCATACTGATCACACATGAACATTCCAGATGCTCTTTCAAGTACTTTTAATGGGCATTAGAATATTTCTTTGCATGTACCATGCATAAGCATATTACACTCATATGTATCTATAATACTCAATACTTCTACCATACTGTTCATACTCCCCTTCCTACTCTTTCAAAAATTGCTGCTAGTTTACATTGTTATCTATATTACTGCCATACTTGCCATATCTATAATACTCAATACTAATACCCATATTGCTGTTAGTTTACTGCACTCTTTTTAAAATGCTGCTATGTACAGTGTTATGTATATTATTGCTTTATCTTCTTGCTATATTTTAGCTGTGTATACACTTTTCCCCATAAATTCTCACTACGTAGTTGTAGTGCGCTATGCCACCATTTATAAGCTCATTACACTCATATGTATCAAAATATTCAATAATACTACCCAGATTGCTGCTAGTTTACAGTACTCTTTTCTTTAAACTGCTGCTAGTGTACAGTGTTATGTATATTTTTGCTTTATTGTCGGGTGCCATGTCATAAGAATTTCATTGTGCAGGATGATGCTGTGTTGTTCGGTGCATTTGACAAATAAACTTTGAAACGTGAAACTATTTCTTCCTACCTGACAGATCACTCCTACCAGGTGATGTGGAGAGAATGGGTGTTCACTGTGGTGTTCCCCTAGGTTCAGATGTTGGCCCTCTCCTCTCTATACAACAAGTCTCTTGGCTTCTGTTATATCCTCACATGGTCTTTGCTATCCTTGCTATGCAGATGACACTCAGCTTTTTTTCTCCTTCCCCCCCTCTGACACCCAGATGACAACACGCATCTCTGCTTGAATTTCAGCCAACCACTTCAAGCTTAACCTTGACAAGACTGAATGGCTCTTCTTTCTTGGGAAGGCCTGTCCATTTCAGGACATGCCCATCATGGTTGACGACAGCACAGAGTCCTCCTCCTAGAGTGCAAAGGAACTTGGTGTAACCTTAGACCACGCGTTGTCTTTTTCTGCTAACATCAAGGCAGTGACTCGCTCCTGCAGGTTTATGCTCTATAATATTTGCAGATTACGACCTTAACTGACTCAGGAAGCAGCACAGGTACAGTTGTGCTCATAAGTTTTCATATCCTGGCAGAAATTGTGAAATTTTGGCATTGATTTTGAAAATATGACTGATCATGCAAAAAAACTTTTATTTAAGGATAGTGATCCTATCTTCCCACACCTGTGGCTTTTTAAATTGCAATTAGTGTATGTGTATAAATAATCAATGAGTTTGTTAGCTCTCACGTGGATGCACTGAGCAGGCTAGATACTGAGCAATGGGGAGCAGAAAAGCACTGTCAAAAGACCTGCGTAACAAAGTAATGGAAGTTCATAAACATGGAAAAGGATATAAAAAGATATCCAAAGCCTTGCAAATGCCAGTCAGTACTGTTCAATCACTTATTAAGAAGTGGAAAATTCGTGGATCTCTTGATACCAAGCCAAGGTCAGGTAGACCAAGAAAGATTTCAGCCAAAACTGGCAGAAGAATTGTTTAGGATACAAAGAAAAACCCACAGGTAACCTCAGGAGAAATACATGCTGGAAAAAGACCAATATGACGATACTTGAACAAAAATGAGTTGCATGGTCGAGTTGCCAGAAAGTAGCCTTTACTGCGCCAATGCCACAAAAAAGCCCGGTTACAATATGCCTGACAACACCTTGACACGCCTCACAGCTTCTGGCACACTGTAATTTGGAGTGACGAGACTAAAATTGAGCTTTATGGTCACAACCATAAGCGTTATGTTTGGAGAGGGGTCAACAAGGCCTATAGTGAACAGAATACCATCCTTATTGTGAAGCATGGTGGGGGCTCACTGATATTTTGGGGGTGTGTGAGCTCTAAAGGCATGGGGAATCTTGTGAAAATTGATGGCAAGATGAATGCAGCATGTTATCAGAAAATACTGGCAGACAATTTGCATTCTTCTGCACGAAAGCTGCGCATGGGACGCTCTTGGACTTTCCAGCATGACAATGACCCTAAGCACAAGGCCAAGTTGACTCTCCAGTGGTTACAGCAGAAAAAGGTGAAGGTTCTGGAGTGGCCATCACAGTCTCCTGACCTTAGTATCATCAAGCCACTCTGGAGAGATCTCTAACGTGCGGTTCATGCAAGACGACCAAAGACCTTGCATGACCTGGAGGCATTTTGCCAAGATGAATGGGCAGCTATACCACCTACAAGAATTCGGGGCCTCATAGACAACTATTACAAAAACTGCATGTGGCCAGTGATGCCAAAGGGGACAATACACAGTATTAACAACTAAGAGTATGCAGACTTTTGAACAGGGGTCAGTTCATTTTTTTTCTTTGTTGCCATGTTTTGTTTTATGATTGTGCCATTCTGCTATGACCTACAGCTGAATGTGAATCCCATAAGAAATAAAAGACGTTTTTTTTTGCCTGCTCACTCAGGTTTTCTCCACAAATTATACATATACTCTCCAAGGGCATGCAAACTTTTGAGCACAACTGTACTTGTCCAGGCACTTGTTATCTTACATATGGATTACCGACACTCACTCTTGGTGGGGCTCCCAGCGTGTGGAGCCAAACCCCTGCTGCTTTCCCAGAATGCAGTGGCCCACCTGGTGTTCAAACTTTCCGAGTTCTCCTGTGTCATCCCACTTCTCTGCACTCTACACTGGCTTCCAGTTGAAACTAAAATCTTCTTCAGGGCTATGGTTCATGCGTACAGACCAACAAGAGGAGCTTCGCCTCCCTACCTTCAGGCAATGCTCAAACCTTTGTACATCCCTACCCGGGCTCTTTGTTTAGCCGCCTCTGGGCTCTTGGCGATCCAACCTCTTCGGGCAGTTCCCGATCCACGCAGTCAAAACTCTTCTCTGTTCTGGCACCTCAATGGTGGAACCAGCTCCGCTTGGAGGCTAGGATAGCCAGGTTTCTGCCTATCTTCAAAAGGTATCTGAAAACATTTTCAGAGCACTTAAAATTGTTCCCCTGCCACCACCTCTGTCTGTTGTATTTTTATGTTTCATGCTTATTATTTCGATGGTCTTCTTTCCAGCACTGACCTCTGCTGATAACTAATTCAGAAATTAGAATGCACTTGCTACTAAACTGTGTGGTTGTTTCACCTAGCTCTTTTAAAATGTATACACTTACTGTAAGTCGCTCTGAATTAGAGTGTCTGCTAAATTACTAAAATGTAAATTGTAAATGGGGTTAGGAAAAATAGTGTTTTCTGGTTCCCACATGGATAGAAAAACAAATGTGTGTGTATGTGTGTGTGTGTGCATGTCTTTGTGTGTTGAGAGCCAGTTCTATGTGTAAATGTGGGGAGTAGATGTGCTGACAATATAGTAAAAGCTGATGAATTGGTCTCAACAAGGTTCCCCAGTACAAAAATAATTTATTTCCAGCTCAGGGCTTAGGTTTAGGGTAATATTTACAGTTTGGATGCTCAGACAGGAGTGAGGGGGAAAGATATGTTTCTTCTGGTTTTTGTTACGTTACAGCTTTGTCAACTCATGTTTTGTAATTTGTATTTTTTACATGTTAAAGATTTCTGTTTGTAAATTGTCACATGTAGTAAAAACATACAATTAGGTAGTTTCAGGGTTACTTTTTTACTGTTATTTTGCCAAGAATGCTAAGAACGCATTCTTATTTACAGCAACAACCTGGGAGCAATTACAATTAATTGTCTGGCTCAGGGGGTTGAGGGTTTTTACACCTTGCTGGCTAGGAGATTTTAGAAACAGTGACCTTTCGTTTACCCGCATAAAGCTCTTGACCACTACTCTACCATGCCACCCTTCTATAGTGGATGACTGTCCAACATATCAGGAACACACTCTCCAGGAGTAAGGCATGACAAAAAAAGTGCTGTTTGTTAGCAAACAGAGGAGAGAGTAGTAGAATAGAGTAGTATATGGAGTAAAACAGAGTAGAACATGAAGTACAGATCGGCTACGACAGAACCATCATGGGTGTCCATCAGATTTTCGCCCATGTGCTTGAAATTTTCTTGGCTATGGGACAATGCCTTAATAACTGTTCGCATCTCAGTAACCCTCCGCTCAGCGGTGTCCCCACGTTTTCTCCCCTGTCCTCCTCTCTTAACCGCTCATTCTCCAGTAATCCTACCTCGATTTCAACCTCTCAGTTCCCTCTTTTCTGTTTGAGAAGCGGTCACCTTGTGATGCTGTGCGCTCACTCCGCCTCTTCCCAACCCCAGCTGATGCTCGCGCCCTGTCAATTTCTATTCTGAGAGGAAGAGTTGAGGAAGGGGGAAAATAAAACAAGAGGGTCTGCGGGGGTAGCGCAGTTAAAATATCCATGGGTGGTTGTGTGGGCAGTCACCATGATTCTTCAGGCAGTTTAAACGAAAATTCTGACGGAACTGGAGGTAGGAAACAAGTTACATACCGCCAGGGTGTTTTTGGTCGAGAATTGGGTCTCTTTGGTACATGCTGATTTCATGCGCCTTCCCGTGTGTCTTTCCCTTTATTGCAGCCGCCTAGCTAGAACATCGTGGCGGCCACGGCTCTTGGCTCGATCGCCACATCCGACATTGTGCTAATAGCTACAGTTAGGCAACACATTATGATCTTTAAAATCTGTGCTACTCGAAATGACTGCCTTTGTCTCCTTTGAATGAAGGTGTTTGATGCTGTAGTTAGCCAGCCTGCTAGCAAGGCATGATGCTAGCTTTAGCTATCTTGCTACATAATAAATGTGGGTCACTGGCTCAGGAATACAGAAAATCACGACCTTATCGTTACATCTTATTCTGATATTTGCAAAGTCAAGCAACAATGCTTTCCAGTGTTCCCAGATGCACTTCCAAATATCCCAATTCTGTAGAACTGAATTGCGTCTTGTGGGCCGACATTCTAAATTGGGGAACCATGCAATTTCTATTCACAGCTGCTTCTGGATGGGGGAGTTGCACCCAGACTTGTATTACGCGTGGTGTTGTGTTTTCATTTTTGAAATAACAACCGTTTGACCCGTTTACATCTCCAACACTTTAACCCAATCTAACCAAAATATTCCTATTTCAGTGACGTGAGTCATGTGCGGAAATGGAAATATTAACAACTGTGAAAGAAATATCATGGAACTCTTTCAGAGAATGACTGCTAATTATAGACTCTGGTTGCCTATTTACAAGGTTTATTTCCTCGCTGTCAGCTTTCCGGTATCGGATGCTGCAGATGTTGTGATTAGTTAGTTTGATTGTGTTTAAGGGGGAGAGGCTTGTGCGCACACACACGCACACACACACACACACACACACATTTCTTTGATGGCTCCTTAAATTGATAGCAGGTATGGAGTTATTGCATATGCACACCTAGACAATGCACATGTCCAAATTGTATTTTTACTATGTAAAAAATCTATTTTTACTATGTTCTTTGAGCCAGCCATCTCAATACGAGTGTCTTGGAATCACTGTTACAACACATGTTGTTAGGCCTGTTATTATAGTGCTATGACCAGCAATGCAATTTGTGCTGTAACCAAATGTGTGCATGTTTCTGAACATGTGTCAGTGATTCCACAAAAGAATGTGGCTAGCTAGGAGTTGTACTTAATCAAACGTGTGCTTGAGACAGATATACCTTAAAGGGGCAGGGTAGATGCAAGTATTAACCCTGATCAAATGTCCTCCTGGAGCAGTAGAATGCAAGCTCCGCCCTCTCTATTGAGTCAACCAATCGCCTACAGGTCAGATCTGCCTCCAGTACATGTCTGAGTAACACTCCAGAGTGTAGCTAGCTAGCCTACAGGATTCATCTGAGGAGAGGCCAACCTTTGGAGTAGTACACTATTGTCCCTGGCTTTTGGCTTTTCACAAGAAATTAGCAAGTAGACTATAGGACCTGCTGTTCCGCTGACGAAAGCTAGCTCTCTGAATGGTAATAAGCTTTCTGCTGGTTTTTTTTTGTCTACAGTAGATTGATAAAAGGAGTGCATATTATGTCTATATTACTATATTCGCTAGCAGACCTACAGAAGCAAATTACCTTAAAATGAATGCATTTAACCGATTTTCTAATGTCTGTTAAAGATGCAGTCCAGGACTTTTGCAAACAACAAACCATTCTTTTAAACCTCCCATTCTTAGCTGGATGTGTAACATGTTGTTCATATGGGCATAATCTATAAGTAGAATCACCATCATACCTTAATTAGCAGTCAGATTCGAAGTTTGAAAGAGAGTGGTTTTGATGACATGGGGTACAAATCTACACCAACCTGACGTAGTATACCATTGTTTCGAGACCCTTTTTGGCACCAAAGTAGCATTTTTACAACCAGTGCCCAAAAATCCCAGAATGCATCTTTAAAAAACTTGAATTTTAACCTGCTACCATACAGACTGGGAACTGCTAGTCAGCCAAACAAAGAGAAACGTACCAGCGAAGTACCAATCAAGTAGACTGCAGACACAGTCAGTGCTCTGCTGATGATTGGATTGGTCTGAGACGAGAGCACAGAATTCCCCTCTGAGTGCAGAAGTTCAAATGAATCACAGCATTGGGATTGTGAAATAAGTTACATTAAGGAGCATGTTAGATCTATGTTTTTGCCGGACCGGGTATGCGGAGCCGGCCAAGAAGAGCGAATGTCTCTTACTGACTGACTACCCCTTTTTAAATAGCGTAGTGGTTAGAGAAGCGGCTCTACAAACCATAGGTCTCGTGTTCGAATCTCGTCACAGTCGAAACAAATTATGCATTAGGATTTATTTTGGATAGACAAAGACTTCGCTGGCTACAACCTTCAGTAGTTACATTATAGTAAGCCTAAAATAAAATTGTTCACGGTTATATTGTGACTATTTCTGCTGGATTTTCGAAGTACGCATCCGTGCATGCTTTTTGGACCAGGATAAACAAAACCTTTGCTGGCAACAACCTTCAGTAGCTACGTTATAGTAAGCCTAAAATAAAACTGTATACGGGTATACAATATTGCGACTATTTCAGGTGGATTTTCGAAGTACGCATCCGTGCATGCTGTTTGGGGTAATATAGGCTTTATCAAAACCCCTTGGGCAGTAAACGATTAGGGGTTTCCACGATTCTTTCGTCTTTTCACTTGACGAAAAAGTCAGTTATTGTCACCTGAAATGATAGTTATTGTATCAATGTCATTCACGAATGAAAGAAAAACTGATGTTTTCATGGCATGAAATGAAATAGCTTTGGCAGTGTAATCTTCAGTCTCGCTAGCAATTGCTCAATTCTTATGACTATTCCAAGTAGTAAGTTAGTAGATACTAGTAAGCCTATTACTGGCTAATAAGCTGTTAAAATGGCCAGTGGCAAAAGCCATACAGGTCATAGATGCTATTTGTGGTGGAGGTAAACATAATAAGAGACGTTCGTTTAAAAAAATGCTTAATGGTGTCTAGCGAAATATTCAAACTTGGCGTGCTGTTAATGCGCAACAAAATGATCTAATGTCGAGATGCTACACTGACACTTGGCAAATATATAGCTTGTGGTGTAATGGTTAAGGACTCAGCCTCTTACGCGGGAGACCCAGGATCGAATCCAGGGAGGCAACAAAATTTACCACTTTTAATTGGGGGCCGGCTGAACTAGACTTGCCTGGTTACTTTTCTGGTTAAAAAATGCATTGAACTGTTTCTTATCTTCAGTTTACTTTCTTAACATAAGGTCAGAGCTCACACTAGTCCCCACACAACTTAGGTATCGTGGAGTTGAATTTAATTGGCTAGCTTCACAAGAATCTATCAGCTTCTGTATATGTTGACAGACGTTGTCACCTTGACTCCGCCATTGCTTGGTTTACAGAGCAATAGAATACTGATTTGATGCTGTATCAAATGCACGTCTTCCCTTGAAGTAATGGCATTCCAAGCCGTTTCGGTGAGTCAGAGGTTTTTTGGCAGAGACTCTCTGACATCCCTTCGTTCAGTACCTAATGCTTAGAAATTAAATAGCATTTTTATAGTGGAAAGCCTACAAGTGTTTTCTGTGCCATTATGTCAGGTGGTTAAATGTTTAGACCAAGTTAATTTCTTTCTGGTGAAATTATTGCTTGCTAAAAGAGGAACCAGTTTATTTTGAAAAACATTTAGCAAACATTTTGTTTGGAGCAAACTCACTTGTCACTTGTTCCAGCAGCGAGGTTATTTCTGGGAATGTTTTTCGAAGGTATGTACAGTTTAATGTTGTTTGGAAGTCAAAAAGCAGTAGTCGCAGAATGCAAATAAGGGAACAAAATGAGTGGCTCGTCACAACTGAGATTTTGTTTTGACGTTTATGGCAAAGATCTGCCGTTCATTTGCAAATGATCCCTTGCTATTCTCCTGAATAGCAGCTCATACATTTAGCATTTTGGTCATTTAGCAGACACTGTTACAGGCACTGTCATCCAAGCAACTCGCAGTTACTGCAGTCAACTTAATTTGTCCAGGCGATACAAACTCACCACCCGGTAGTAGTAAATCCAACTTACTTAATGAAGTAGAAAACAGTGAAGTCAGTGCTAGAATAAAGAGACAATAATTAGAAATCGCTCTGAAGGCTATAGGCTTACAGTTATTGAGACATGTCAACATGTCCACTACCTACTCTGAACACTTCTAGAGCCAAAGCACTGCTTACATATTGAACCTTGCATTCAGGTGGAGGATAATAGACTACAGACTGCCTGATGTCATCACTGAACCTAAACGTCTTTCATCCTGATCTAGCTCTCCATCATAACAAATACAACATGATCTTCAGCCTTACAATGAAGATTTAAACATTCTCTGCCTCAACAGCTGCATGTTTGCGTGCTTACAGAATTGGTAGGGTAAGCTTGCCAAAAAAAGCTTGCCCGCCAAATCTAAGATATTAAATATTTCTACAGCCATGGAATTTCTTGAACTAATGTACATTTTAGAAATGTCTGTTTTTCTATTCCCTTGTATGTAACTCTGGTGTTTGAGACACACAGGTCTGAATGATTTCAGTAGATCATTGGGTTCTCTGACTATTTGTTAGTCAGTCTAAACCAATCAGGGTATCTGTCCTTTGTTCTTCAGGAATGTGGCTGGCTGTCATTTATGATGTTCCCCTATCCCCTTGGGGGAAGTAGAGGCAATTTGGGTAAACACCTGGAGACAGGATAAGGGAAGACACAACCGGGGGCAGGAAGGGATAAAGGAAGAAATGTTGTTTTTACAGAATGAATATGCGTTCTGTAATCCGTGACTCTTCTCTCCTAGCAAGTAGATAAAAACTTCTAATTGTGCCAAGAGAATTTTGTCTCTGTACTTACTTCCATTAAGACTTCTTATCGATGGAATTTACATAACACTACGAACTCGAGGACCTGTTAATATCAACAGTTTCATTATCAATGTAGCTCATCTACTTGACACAAGATTTGTATTTACAAAACAGTAACATTGACATCCCAGCAATAAACCCAAACACACCAGCTTGGATGGGTTTCCTAGCGTGTATTAAAATAGTCGCTATATTGTCAGAAACCAGGCTACATTGGGACAGGCCACAGCATCCCCACTTCCCACGTCTGTGATCTTTTTAGTTTGCTGAAGACCTCTCACTACTGCAGTCATCTTTGCTTGAATAAGAAACTGTGGCATTGGCAATTACATTCGCAAAGAAGATGCAATAATGAGAGAAATTATGGAGGCTAAACGCCCGAGAATAGGCTTTTATAATATGACTAAATTAGGGCTCAACCTTTGGTTGTGATTGAGTCCAGACATGCAGGCTACTGTAGGAACCTTCAGAATAGGCAAATCCACACACACACACACACACACACACGCGTGCGCAGAGCATGTAAACAGTAGTTAGTTAATCATAGGCAAGTCAGCTCCAATAGTTCTGTTTTTTTTTTAACAATGGGCAATTGCTTCTTCAAAGATTCCCTGTGCTGCTATTCCCTGTGCTGCTATTCCCTGTGCTGCTACTCCCTGTGCACTCCTGTTTTACTCATATTGTAATTCTAAGTAATGCCTAATAGAAATCTGAGCAGTAACATCAACCTAGTGACTTCAACCTAAACTTATTTTTTTTTTATTGTTTCTGCCTTTAAAGCATTCATACTTTACTACTCATGTTACTCTGTTTCTGCACTTCAATTAAAACTCATTTTGTCATACGGCAGACTGGCAGTTAGAGTGTTAGACCACTAAACAAAAGCAGCTTTTCCTTCATTGCAACTGTAAAACGATCTGGTTAAGGACATGATAAATGATAAAGATGTAATTCAATGGCCTTAGCACCTGGGACCTATAAAAAAAAAGAATTATACAATATTTAATTGAAACCATTACATTTCTGAGGAGTTCAGTTTTTTTTGTTGAATAATATTCTTTAATTTATTCTCAAACTCGTTAAAGCTTTGATGGTTGCTACGCTCTGATCTCAAATCACAGATGGAGAATTATCTCCATCCTTCCCATTTGCCACTGCCCCTGATCCCTGTTCTTAGGCGTCCCTACAGAAGACCATGCCAGCCATCATGCCAGCCATCATGCCAGCCATCATGCCAGCCGCAGTCCTACTCTCCCTGCTAGTCCTAACATCTGTCTTTTGCCTTCAGCAGCCGGGAGCGGCAGCAGTCACAGTAGGCCCCTTCTCAATTATAGATGAACCTGGGAGAACTTCATTACACTCTGTTCTGACAGCGCCCGGCATCGCGGGTGTTGCCCTCCCTGTTCATACCACGCTTGAGGAACTCGGGTCGGCAGAGGAAGTCACCCAGGTGCCCGTGTCCTGGTTTTCCCGTGAGGACCAAGCATGGCAGGGATAGTGAAACGAGGAAAATTCACATCCCTGGTCCTTGTTAGGGACAAGGCTGTTTTAGGCTTAGGGATTAGGTTTAGGGTACGATACTAGTTAGGGTTAGGTTCAGGGGGACGTTTTGGTGGTTGGTTTAGGGGTGTGTGAGCATGTTGGGAGCTGAAACCAAAGCCACCTTCCAATGCTGCATAATGCAGTGTGTGACATCTTCAGACTTTCTCCTGGCCAGGTCCCAACCTTCCTTGTCTGGCCCAGTCGCCATGGCGATGACAGAAGGGGGAGGGACCTTCTTAGGCACAGGATATGGTATACAGCTCCACCCCCATTTCTGTGGTTATGGTTTAGGAAGTTAAGGTACAATTTCAGCAGAGTATTTTAACAACATTACACCAATCCAAAGCTCTATAAAATGAATAAAGAAAAATGCCTGAAAATGAACACATCTATTGCAGGATCAAATAACGAGGCACCTTTATCCCATAATATTCAAGGCAGTTCAATGTCACTGCTATCTTTAGACATGCTGTATGTAGGAGCAAATATGAAATACCAGTATGAACATAAATTAACCTTTGGATCCAATCATTTTTTGGGCAAAGATGCCTCTGTAGCAGAGATGGAAAAAGTAGGGTAAAAAGTACTCAAATGGTTTGGCTACGTTCACCACTTTAGGGAAGTATCTAATTAAGATCTAAGTAACCACGTAAAGGGAGTTCAAAACTAACCAGTGATCAATTAAATAAAAAGGATGAGTGCAAAGAGTGTATAATTTCCACTTAATGTCACTGGTTAGTTATGAATTCTGTTTCTCAGGTCATTTTGCTCTAACTTAGGAACTTTCCAAAACTGGTGAACACAGCGAATACTTTTACTTAGTACTTTTTCCACCTCTGCACTGTAGTATATTACTAAATTGTATTTTGTGTAGAGGTTAATTTAAACATTGTCATGCTATGTTCATACAAGGCAAAAATGAAACATGAATTTTGGTCACTTTTTGGATATGTGCTCCCGCATTTGCTGCTCGTCAATGCTTGTCATTGTTTAATACAATCAAAGTGCACAATTATTGGTTGTGAAGCACAGATGATATGCTTTTTAGACAAATCAATTGTTGCGTATCATAATTATTTTGTGCACCAATATTTCTGAATTTAAAAGGGAAAATGTTTAGGTTTTGCCTATCACAAATCTATCGTGTCTTATTTTATTTCAGTTGACGAGGGAAAAAAATCACGCGTAGTTTCAGTTTACTATTATTACCTTGAACCAGACACCTGAACCAGGTTCACTGTCCTCATCTGGGTTTTCTGTCTCCTCAGACGTACTCTGCTGTCAGTGGCTTGTTGTTGGAGGCTGTGTCATTTGACACTCGCCATGTGTCCTGAGTACATGTGCATGGACACAGCCGGGGAAACAGAACACCGCTCTGTGTGAAGTCCCCCTTGGCCTCTACTACAGACTGACAGCGGCCTCTACTACAGACTGACAGCGGCCTCTACCAGAGACTGTGACAGCGGCCTCTACCACAGACTGTGACAGCGGCCTCTACCAGAGACTGTGACAGCGGCCTCTACCACAGACTGTGACAGCGGCCTCTACCAGAGACTGTGACAGCGGCCTCTACCACAGGCTATGACAGCGGCCTCTACCACAGACTGACAGCGGCCTCTACCACAGGCTGTGACAGCGGCCACCACCACAGACTGACAGTGGCCTCTACCACAGACTGTGACAGCGGGCTCTACCACAGGCTGTGACAGCGGCCTCCACCACAGACTGACAGCGGCCTCTACCACAGGCTGACAGTGGCCTCCACCACAGACTGACAGTGGCCTCTACCACAGACTGTGACAGCAGCCTCTACCACAGACTGACAGTGGCCTCTACCACAGACTGTGACAGCGGCCTCTACCACAGACTGACAGCGGCCTCTACCACAGGCTGTGAGAGCGGCCTCTATAGTCCATCCTGTTGGTCAGGGATAGCCTAGGGACACGGTCATTTACACGATTGCGGGTTGCTGTACCTACGAAGTGTGGCTCTATACGGGCACACCTGATGCCCAAACCGATGAGGGGTACGCTTAGCTAAGAATTGAACAGAAACAACAGGGATTTGGTTCAGTCAGGTGTTTTGAATACTACATGCAATGTGCCATCAGCCAGCAAATTGTTAGGACATGGGAGAGCGTGAATCGGAATCATTCTGCTTTCGCCTGAACAATTGAATTAAAAAAAGATGTATTTTAAATGGAATGCTGTAGTTGTCCCTGTTAATGACTGTGGTCTAGTTTCCTCTCCCACGGGACACAGTGGTCAGAAGGGAGGGAAGTACACACTGTGGCCCAGATTTCGGTTGGAACTCTCCTACCTGTGTACAGCGAAGGGTTTTTCCCAGAGTCGTATCTACTAGAAATACGTGGCTGCAGTCACTACCAGTATGACATGTTATTTTCCGTGTAGCCTGCTATCCTACTCAGGTAACCAAGTGAAAAACAGTGAAGCAGCTGCCGGCCAGACAGTGGGAGACAACACTGGTCGATCTCACCGATTTGTTGTTATGTAGCTATCTGCCGTGTGTATCAAGTTACATCTCCTGTCCCCAGCAAAATAAACATCACTTTCTTTTACAAGTTTTGATTAGCAGAAACTAACTAGCATGTCAAACAGTATGTCTAGGGTGGTCCTCCTCTTCTGCACTGTTCAACCAGTCCAGTATACGTGGATGATTTAAAATGAAGCAGCGCCTTGGTACGTCTAAAAGCCGTCGCATCACAGCTCTCTGTCTTATTGACCACCCCAGAGGGTGGAATGACTAAACCCAATCGACTTGACCACCCCAGAGGATGGAATGACTAAACCCAATCGACTTGACCACCCCAGAGGGTGGAATGACTAAACCCAATCGACTTGACCACCCCAGAGGGTGGAATGACTAAACCCAATCGACTTGACCACCCCAGAGGGTGGAATGACTAAACCCAATCGACTTGACCACCCCAGAGGGTGGAATGACTAAACCCAATCGACTTGACCACCCCAGAGGGTGGAATGACTAAACCCAATTGACTTGACCACCCCAGAGGGCGGAATGACTAAACCCAATCAACCTGGCCATCTGAGAGCATGGAACTGAGTAAACCCATTTGATTCTTAGCTTCGTGACATACAGTTGGTTAACAATTTGGACACCAGGTCACAGCCCAGATGCTCTAAACGCTGGATTACCTGCTGCCTCTCAATCTTTATAGCATGACAGCACTAAATGTTCAGTCACGGCACATCCAGTGCCACCAGATGTTTTGTCCCAGTTCAGTCACAGCACATCCACTGCCACCAGATGTTTTTTCCCAGTTCAGTCACGGCACATCCACTGCCACCAGATCTTTTGTCCCAGTTCAGTCACGGCACATCCAGTGCCACCAGATGTTTTGTCCCAGTACAGTCACGGCACATCAACTGCCACCAGATCTTTTGTCCCACTTCAGTCACGGCACATCCAGTACCACCAGATGTTTTGTCCCAGTTTCAGTCACGGCACATCAACTGCCACCAGATCTTTTGTCCCACTTCAGTCACGGCACATCCAGTACCACCAGATGTTTTGTCCCAGTTTCAGTCACGGCACATCCACTGCCACCAGATGTTTTGTCCCAGTTCAGTCACGGCACATCCACTGCCGCCAGATGTTTTGTCCCAGTTCAGTCACGGTACATCCACTGCTACCAGATGTTTTGTCCAAGTTCAGTCACGGCACATCCAGTGCCACCAGATGTTTTGTCCCAGTTCAGTCATGGCACATCCACTGCCACCAGATGTTATGTTCATCAGGGTTAATATATCAGCTTGTCTGTGGGCATGTCAGGATCTCCACTATTGATTGTGGTCAGACAGGTTTTTTGTGTTTGAGTCGTGATAGGGAAGGGTTGGCCCGATGGCCTCAGTCTATTTGAAGTGGAACCCAGGCTGCATTTAGTCTGCTGCAAACCGCCAGGGCGGTCGTCACTTTGACACACTGTCTCTCGTCTGCTGTCTCTCGTGTATCACCATGATGGATTCTCCTCCATGTTGCCCCCCCATGCTCTCTGCATCTCCCCAGGCCTGGGTACCTCAGACGCCAGCCAGCTGACCGTCCCAGTCTATGTCAGCCAGTCTACCATCCCAGTCTACATCAGCCAGTCTACACTCCTAGTCTACATCAGCCAGTCTCTAACGTCAATCACCCAGGCCTCTAACATCGCAGACCGTGTTCCCATAAGGCCCTGCTGCATCCTAAGGAGGCTGTCGTTCTCTGACGACACCTTGAAATGTAGCCCGTGTCCCAGATGCCACACCATCTTTCTTTTCGCACTTCCAGGTCATCATTTACTAAACAGGAATACGACCAGGAAGCTGATCACTGCATGGATTCTGTGTCTGCAGCACTGAGAGAAAGAATAACGTGTCTATTGTCTTCTAACTTACGACCAATCTCAGAGAACCAAGCAGGAAGCCTCTGTCTATCACATAACAAAGGAACTGATGTATATTATGGACTGAAGAATTAGTACCAGCAGTAGTAGTACGAAAACTCCAAGTACTAGTAATCATAGTAGTACTAACAGTAGTAGTACCATCAGCTGCCATTGTAGTAGTAACATTATCTGTGGTGATAGTAGTAACTCTAGTAGTACCAATTAGTAACATTAGTAGGAGCAGAAGTAGTAACAGTAGGAGTAGCATTAGTAGAAGTAGTAATAGCAGTATTTGTATTAACTCTAGCCTGTTTGTACTAATATGATTTATGTTAACAATAGCAGTAATAGTAATATTATTATTAGTAGTAGTAACATTAGTAGAAGTAGTTGTGGTAGTAGTAAACTTTGTAGAAGTAGTAGTAGTGGTAACATTTGTAGTAGTAGTAATCACATTAGTAGTAGTAGTAACATTAGTAGTAGTTGTGGTAGTAGTAAACTTTGTAGAAGTAGTAGTAGTGGTAACATTTGTAGTA
>JACXGI010015461.1:0-17445 GCA_016801175.1 Esox masquinongy
GTGTTAGTCCTGTCAGACAGGCTGTATGGATGAGTCTGAGTGTAAGTCCTGTCAGGCAGGCTGTATGGATGAGTCTGTATGGATTGTTGTTAACAGAACAATAAGCATTTGAAAGCACAGTAACATCAACATTCGTGAATCTGCATAACGGCATATGCACGGGCTACAACAGACACACAAAAACAGACAGACGGACGCCAGTCCTTCTCTATCCCTCGGAGGGGTCAGTGAGTCTATCTGTTCCATCAGATGACTCCGAATGAGACTCAGAATGCCTGTGTGTGTGCAGTTTTGACGGAGCAAACCCACTCCACTAAGGAAACAGCTCAATTTAATATCAGATTTATGACACAATTACCCTTTTGTTCTGGCCCAGGGGAGACAGTCGAGTTATATCATCATTTTCATATCACAACCGCAATGCTCCTCCAACATAAACCCCTCCACCGCCCCTAGCCACCTCCCCCGGTTCATTCCTTCTTCACCACTTCCTTGGCAGTGATTACCCACAGCTAGCATCCCTCCATGGTCCAGCATGGGCTGTGGAAATCAAGGGTTCCTTTATTCAGGAATGTCAATGGTCATCTCAGTGTCTGTTTCTCTCTCTATCCAACCCACAGCTCCCCTGATCCGTTCATCCCTCTATCCCTCCCTCCATCCCTTCCTCCATTTACAGCAACAGGGAATGTTATGAGGGGAGGAGCAATTAGGGTTAACTGTCATGCTCAGGGACAGAATGACAAAGTTTTCCCCTTGGTGGCAGGAGGATTTGAACCAGCTACCTTTCGGACTAGACAGAGGCCCTAAACACTTGGTCACCTTGATGCCCCAACTGGGTGACAGATTAATAGTGTCACAGCACCCGATATTAAAGCCTAATTATATTCAGGGTTTTTTGTTTTTATTGGAGAATTAAAAAAAAGAAGCTATTTTAATGACCTACAAAACATCTGGTCTGATAAGCAGGGCTTGTGATTTGTCAGCTGTCTTCCCAAAGCAGAGCCTGCATGTTATTTGAAAAACAACAGTTTGTGCTCTCGGTTGGTCCAGTTGGTCTGGTCGGCTGCCTTCGGTGTGCATGTACTGCTGGCGCACTGGTTCAAATCTGTCTCACTGCTCTTTCAGCAGAAACTCTCTTGTCTGTCTTTCACCACTGGCTCCATCTGATGAACCATGACATGCTCCTCTAGGAGCTATCCAGGATGTCACACAAACCTCCTGATCATGGATCGCTGAGGCTACGCTGAGATGGATACGGGCTCTGTGGCGATTCACAGCTTCACAACAATGTCAGACCCTGTCGCTGACGGTCTTCAGGGCAAACCCATTGGGACAGACAGGGAGGAAGAAAGGTAAGGAGACAGATATCAGTCGTCTCATCACAGCAGAACAGAAATACTGCTGTCCCAATAGAGTGTAAAGGAACCAAAACGCACCAACTCACACCCATGTGCATTTTGACCAGAGAAGGCCGTAGAGACGTGCATGCTGGGAAAGATAAGGAAAAGACAGGATGAAAAAGGGGATTCAAAAGTCCCTGTGTCATATTTTAGATTAGAATCTAATGAATCACTGTGTTTGTTTAACTAGTAAATATGTTTGTATAATAAGCCTCCTTTGGCTCTTGAAATGTAATTGTGTGGCCGTCTGGAAACCAAGTTCAAGACTGTTTTTGAACACATACGTGATTGGCTGATTGGCTCTTTTTGTACAGATACATGATTGGCTGATTGGAAGGTCAACAGCCTTTATGTGTATGTTGTTTTCTCCCCCAAACAACAAGGATAGGGCTTTATTATCATTTTAAATATCAGGGTGATTTCAATATGATATTGTTGACAACACCCCCCAAACATTTTTAAATCGTTTTATAGTACACATTTAATTTTAATTAAAAGTTAATTAAAACTATTTTTGAGTGTGTGAAGGGGTGTACAGTGTTTTTTCAAGGACACAGGAGTGGGTAAATGTGTGTATTTTTGTGTATGCTTGTGTGTAATTGTGTACATGTATGTATGTTTCTGTGTATTTGTGTATATGTGTGTATGTTTTCAGTTCTGGTGTCTGTGTTTTTATGTTGTGTTTGGTTCCCCTTAGTTTATTGGTTTCACCAGTCTAGTTTATTGGTTTCACCAGCCTAGTTTATTGGTTTCAACAGTCTAGTTAATTGGTTTCACCAGTCTAGTTTATTGGCTTCAACAGTCTAGTTAATTGGTTTCACCAGTCTAGTTTAGTAACCGGTGCTTCGTCTGCCCCATCGTTATGTCCCTATTTAAGTTCCTCCTCCCCTAATGTTTCTTGTATGTCATTGTTTCATGTGGTGTCCCTGTGTCTTGCTACCAAAGGAGCGTGACAGATAGACTGCAAATGTACATCAGGTGTACTGAAATGTCATGCCCTTACTGTCATCAAGGCGAAGGGTGGCTACTTGAAGAATCTACAAAATAAAATATATGCTTGATCTGTTTAACACTTTTTCCATATGTGTTATTTCATAGTTTTAAAGTCTTCACTAATATTCCATGTGGAAAATTGTAAAGCTAAAGAAAAACCCATGAATGAGTAGGTGTGTCCAAATTGTTGACTTTTGATGTAAGCCTAGTAACAAACCTACACTTCACTACCCATTCAACCACCAAAATGTTCTTACTGTTCACACCCCCGTTTTTAGGAGACAGAAAAACAGCAGTTTAAAAGCTCATTTCCTGACATTCCACACATTATGCCATTCTACACACATTTCCATGTCTCACTTTCTCTCTTCTTTACCTTACTCTATTTCTCCCTCCCTTCCACTGGCCACTAACCTGAAGCTCTTTAGCATAGCTCCAACTGTAATCCAGTGAAGAACCATTAATCCAAATAGCCACGGGTGAAATCACTCAGATGAAAGTCCACATAGCTCGACATGTTTTCATGATTGTAGAAAATAAAACACATAAAAGAACCTGGCACAGACTTCTGTTTATTTTTCCAGACTCTGCTTGCTGGGGCTTTAACATGCTTTGAAATTTTGAAATTGTATCTGAAGAAACTCGGCCACTATAAACAGCTAACTATTTTCGGTCCGCGTAACTCAAGCATGCGACAGGATGTTGGATAGGAAAATGATAAAATGTTAAACGTTTAGTGGTGAGCTCAGTTTGACATTGGGCGGCCTGAAATCTGTTCACTCTAGGTCAATTCTGCAGCTCATCTAATGACAGGCAGTGTGGTAACAACAACATCTCACTATGTACTCTGCCCAGGACTTCTATTGACTTTGTGACCTGACATGTAAAGACGCTGGGGAGAGATTAAATCACAGTAGCTGAACACTGAATTACCAGTGAGAGGCCAAAAAAAACACAGCACATGTAACCTAGGGCCAGAAGTCTATAATGACATTTTGATCTGAAAAAAACGTAACCAAAGAATGCTCTAGAACCACTGAATACTCCAGAACCTCAGTAAAATCCAGAACCACTGAAAACTCCAGAACCACTGAAAACTCCAGAACCACTGAAAGACTCGCAGGCCAAACAAACCACTACGGCCCAGTGTTTTCCACGATGAATCAGCTCTTTAACACAGCACATTATTAGGCTGTTAACTGCCTCCAGCTCCCTCTTCAATTCCCCGTTTTCCCATAGCCAGGACAGAACACTGACACGCACACACACTCAAGGACAGACACAAACACGCAGCTCCCTCTCCAACTGGGCCTGACAGGAGGCTACGGGGTATAGAGGATTATCATCCTCTTGAATTTATGCTTCCTCAGATAGTAGTGTTCAGGTGGTTTAATGGGCCGGCCAGGAACACTGTTCTATGCATGCGTCCCAAATAGAACCCTATACAGTGACCTAATCTGGACCAGGGAACACAGACCTGGTCAAATGCAGTCCACGACATAGGGAATAGGGGGCGTTTGGGATGCACACACGTTGATAGCGCCATAACTTCCAGTAGCAGAAGGCTGTACACACCTGCCTCAGGAATCCCTTTGTGTGTGTGTGTGTGTGTGTGTGTGTGTGTGTGTGCCTGTGTGCGTGCGTGCGCATGCTTGCGTGCTTCTGTGTGTAAATCTTACCTCTATGAATTTGAGTTGAGTGTCGGACTCGACACAGTAACGCTCCTTAAGTGAGAATCCGTGAAAACATCAGACAACATCAGACAACGTGAAATAGCCCAGTAAGGACTGGGGGTTTCAAATCGCACACTATTTCCCATGGACCCTGGTTAAAAGTAGTGTGCGACACAGGGATTAGGGTGCATTTTGGGAGAGACGAAGAGGGACGGAGGTAACCAGCCAACAAAGAGAGAGTATGGAGGAATGCCCGGCCTCTGGTTAGTTCTTCGTTCTTTAAGGCTTTCTTTAAGGGGGCAATGGCTTCGTGTCCAAGAGAAACTCTAGAGGAGAAGGACCTTTGAACTAATGGTGAGCTTTGGCCAAGAGGTCACGGCCTGGTCAGGCATGGGTGTCCTTGTAAAGATCCGCAGGGGCACACTCACTTTCACACACAGACACACACACACTCAAACACACACTGCTTTTCTCTCTTCCTTGCACACTCTGAAAACAGTAATAAACAAAATGTCTCCTCCTCTGTCTGTCTTTAGTTCTCCATTTCTCTCCCTCTCTAGGTATCTCTGTCTTTGCTCTCTGTTTCTCACTCAGATCTTTTTCTCACACCATTGTTCTCTCTCACAAACTCTCACTCTCTGACTTGTGTTCTTTCCCCACATCTCTCTCACAACCTCTGTTTTCATTTCTCTCATACTGTCCATCTCACAGCAGCTCTCTTTCTATTTTCTCTTTCTCCTTTGTCTCTGGCCCCCCTCAGACAGGGAGGGACAGCTTCAGTCCAATAACGACATCACTGTTTACACGGAGTGTTAGGTAAAATATACAGCATATGTATGATGACTACTTTGGTGACATTATTTGTATACACAATAAGTCATGGCAGACACGTTTCTCGGAGCGCGGCTGAAATGTCACCATGTATGGAGGTATATTCATATTTTAGACACTTGATATACTCCAGACAATTTCTGTATATAACGGTGGATGAGCTAAAAACATATTTAAAATATAATTAAAACATGTTTATTCACAAATTAATTTCAACACTGGGAAGATTGGATCCGACACCTTCGGTCACCCTCATATGTCAAAGTAAAATCCACCTAACTGTTTTCTTGGCCCGGAATAAATAATCGTACTGTGAGTGTGGAGGAGAGTTGGGATCATGAGTCATGCGTGTGTAATAAATATTCTCTACTTATCGAATCCTTCACACATCTGTCAAAACACACGCGTCACAGATTTGGTGACCAAGCGGCCAATCAGCATCAAGGGCCAGCCGTGGCATTCCTTTCCTTAATGCAGCAGTCTCCTGGGGCTGGGTCCTAAATGGGGTCCTACTCCCCTCAGTACCTAACTGTTCCCCGGTGATGCAGTAGGACTTAGTGTGTAACAGAGTCCTGGTCAAGAGTAGTGCATAATAATTTCAGGAAACATTTAGGACGCACCCCTTGAAAAGCTGTCTCAACTTTCCTCATATCCTCTCTCCTTTTCTCCTCTTACCTCCCCTCTACTGACTGTTCAGACTGACTAACTGTTTTGACTGACAGTCCTGGCTTCTGACTGACTGCTCTGACTAATTGACCGTGATGCAGTGCTTTAGACCCCTGACTCAGTAGCAGGGTGTATTATAGAAGAGGCCCGACCCTTCAGAGCCCTGACTCAGTAGCAGGGTGTATTATAGAAGAGGCCCGACCCTTCAGACCCCTGACTCAGTAGCAGGGTGTATTATAGAAGAGGCCCGACCCTTCAGACCCCTGACTCAGTAGCAGGGTGTATTATAGAAGAGGCCCGACCCTTCAGACCCCTGACTCAGTAGCAGGGTGTATTATAGAAGAGGCCCGACCCTTCAGACCCCTGACTCAGTAGCAGCTGGGGGCTTAGTGAGGTCAAGGACACACACACTGAAGCTCAGGACACACACACACTGAAGCTCAGCTCCATCACAGCTCTGATAATAACAAGAGGCACGTTGACATAGGGTCAGTGTAAGGCCTTCCTATAAACCAACAGTACAAGCTGATGTGGGAGATAAACAGGGAATTTCAACATTGTGTTGACAGGCATTAGCAGAAGCTCTGCAAAAACAAAATCTGTGGCGCACGGCACACCACACTTAGTAACCCGGTGTTGGGCTCCTGCTGAGGTCAGCCTCTGTTCAGCTTTGTAGTTTCTTAGTTCATCATTCTATCTGGCTAATAACTGAAACCCTTCACTTGCGTTACCGCAACAGAAGTCTCGGCCCGCATCTAAAGGCTTTTGCATTGTTGGTCTTCAGTGAGTGTGCTGAACCTGAGTCCGAGGTGGGATAGTTTCACGTCCCAGTCACCGTACCGCGAGAGCAATGAGAACGGTGATTGTGCCGCTACCAAGACACATCCCGGTCACCGGTGACTAATCCGCCGGAGTCCGACGAACACAACGAACCAACCACTTTGTTATAAATCTGTCAGATATAAGCGTTCTACGAAAAGTAGTTTAATCTTGACACGTCATTTAATCTTTACAAAATATATTTATATTTTGTTTATTAGAAACAATTACCGTTCAATTATCAATGTGTGGTGTCCTGTGTGATGCAAAAACCAATGTAAAAAATTATGGTATATCAACACTAATCGTAGCTCAACTCCTAATTGATGGAGTTTAGTTTAATCTGTTAAAGCGTATACTGCGCAATAGAACACTCAGTATTGCTCACACTGGAAAAAGGTTTAAATTAAGGAACGGTTATTGTCGTTATACGTTATGAAGTGATATTTACCTGTGCCTGCTCGCGACTCGTGCAGCATTTGAATTTGAATGGCTCTGAGGTGTTTGGAGGTTGTTGCGCGAGGGATTCGAAGACGCGGTCACAATTATTCCAGGTAATGTAAAATATAAAAAAAGGTATATTAACGGCCTCTCCATCTTCAATTGAAATATTTAAACATCTAATAATCCCAGTTCATAGTCTATAGAAATCAAAACCATCCAAAAAGTTATGAGTGGTTAAGACGCATGCCCGATAAATTATTCAGAAAAGGTTATTAAAATGCTTTTTATCCAAACTGTAGTTTCAAACGCGTAGTTTCTATTTTTTCTTTGGTGAGAAAAAGTTAGACTTTCCCGGGAAGTATATCCATTTGAAACGTCAAATCGGTTCCATATACTGCATAAGCATGTTTGGAAAGGTTGCGGTTGATGGCTACCGCGATTCCGACCCGTTGAAGTGAGAATAATATTCCCTCGTGGAGTTTGAAATGGTCAGCATCGTCATGAGAAGACAGTATGCACTTGATCCATCCTCACTGCTCTCCTAATGCTTGCTACCCCTCTCTCTCTCGCTTTCTCTCTCCTCCACTCCTTCACTTCTCACTCTGTTTCGGTTCCTCCTCTGGCTCCCCCTCACCCCAGTCCACTTTTCAGACAACTCCCTCTAACGCAACCACTCTAAAAAGTGTCTTTATAATGCAATAGCTATTTTTTTATCAATGTATTATTCAGTAGCTAATCTACATGTAAGTAATGTTTAAGTAGGCTAGATCTGTAGGCCTACTGTCCCAGAAATAATCTCACTGAACTATTTTAATCTGCTTGAATTTATGACATATAAAATGAAGTTCTTCATTATAAACTGACCACGACGTCCTGCTTCTACACTCAGGACAGCCCTTTCTGTGGATGCGCTGTATAATGTAATTGAAGCATCATGGGAAGGAAGCCATCATACTGTAACATAGGCTGAGACTGGGGATAGAGTATTTAGCATCATTTTATTTGGAAGCAGTCCTCTTCCAAATGTTTAGTTAATTTCGGCCCCCTCCATGTGAAACTAACAGCTCTGATCTAGTTAAAATCAGTCCGGTGAATATTCTAGGACTGGAATAGATCGTTCCATGGAATTTATAGCATGCAGGAGACTTCTAATGATTCACTCCCAAGTCATGCCAATTACAAACATACGATTACTGTACAGTACAGTGTCTGGCTCCAACACACGGCGAATCGAATGGCCATCGTCAGTACAGCGTCTTGACCACACTCCTCTCCTCCCCCTTTCTCCTCTCCTCCCCCATTTCTCCTCTCCTCCTCTTTTGAAATGAACGGTGGAGATTTTTATCTGCCTTCCATCTAAATACTGCTGAGCCCCAAGGGTATGGCAATCAGAGGCCAGTTTGCTCTCTTAAATGACACGTCCCTGCGGACTTACAGAACAGAGAACGCTCAGCCAGTTCTGTGTCCTGAATGTCTCCCCCTGTTCTGTACAGCACAACACTACTTTGGCTCAGTACTACTGAGTATTCAGTATTCAGTAATATTCACTGTGTAGGTCAAGGATTCCCAACCTAGGGGGCGTGCCCCTGAAATGGGGCGCCTATGCTTCCTGGGGGAAACGGGTAAAAACCTGAATTGAGGGGTAATTTTTTTTTTTTTCATGAGTCATTTCATAGTTTCATGAGTCATTTCATTATTATTTTAATCTTATTAATATAATAGACTCTCTTAGAAAAACCTCAGTCACAACACAAACTTCGAAGAGATTTCCCTAAACGGTTGTGCACGTATTGGCACCTCTCTCAGACCTGATTAGTGTTCATCACATTCAAACTGGCCGTTGTAGAAGATACGTTTTGTGCACAAGCAAGAAAAAAAAAGTCCCCCCACGTTGTCTTTTACTAGCGTTTTTTTCTCCAGTTTTCTGATTGATTCAGAGGCCCAATTAGTGTCTAGCAAAAAGTGCAAACACTAGCCCTGGGTGGTCCGCAAAACACAGCATGAGTTAGCGATCAGAGGTAACCAGAATAACAGCACCAGTTTGCACTCAAACCAGCTGTGCCATCTTAGCGCAGTCGTTATATTCACCTTTGTTATATTCACCTAAAGATCTGGCGGGGGGCACATTTTATAGAATGTAAAATAAGGGATGCCTGGTGCAGGTAACAGTGTGTCTTTTAGGATGAACAGTGTGTCTTTTAGGATGAAGCATTTCACTGTCATTCAGTGACTCCCACTGAATGACGCTGAAATGCTCGACTGCAGATGGTTACTGCTGGTAAATTAGGGATAATAAACAACTCTGCTAACTACTTCAATTGACTTTCCAGTGAGAACCAGTACACAACTTTGTCCTGACTTTCGTAATGAGAACTAGTGCACAGATCTGACAATGATTAGACTGTTATCAAAGAGAGCATTAGAACGACAACCACTGCACGAATGCGCCCAGATGCCCCACATGGCTAAGAACGAGAGTTGGAGTAACGGGAAAACAAGAGAGAACAGAGAGGGAGCAGGAGCAGACCAAAGAGAAAAATAATATAATTTAATGGCTCCTGTATCAGGACCCACTGGTTTCGATGGATCCAACTCAATATGCAGAACAAGATTAGGATCAAGAAGCAGGAATCACTGCCATATGTGGCTTGTTCAGAAGCAGCTACTTATCTGCATGTTTGATGAAGTGCAGAAGGGAGATTTGTAGGTCTGGTTTAACCAAAGGACAGGAAGTAAACACATGCCCCAGCCAATAGGGAGAGAGTAAGGACATGTTCCAGCCAGTAGGGAGAGAGTAAGGACATGTTCCAGCCAATAAGGAGGAATTAAGGAAATGTTTCAGCCAGTAGAGAGGGACTAAGGACATGTTCCCACCAATAGGGAGGCAGTTAGGACAGGTTCCAGCCAATAGCAAGCTGGTAATGGGTATCATTTGCATCCCAAATGGCAACCTATTCCCTACATAGTGCACTATGGTCGGTGTCCGCTGGCTGCATAGCGGTTATGCCATTGGGATGATAATCAAAAGGTTGCTCTAATTCAAATCCCAAACGAAAATGTGTTGACCTGCCCTTGAGCAAGACATGTTGCGCTAATTGCTTCCGGGGTCATCATCGGTAACTGCCCTTCCCTCGGCTGTATCTCACTCTCCCCTGGTGTCTCTGGGGGAGTGGCATACGCAGTAGAACACATAAAATATAGTAACACTTGTTCAGGTTACACACTTGTAAAACCGGTCGAATTCAAGCACCCCCTATTTGACCTTCGCTCCCTGGTTTGTAGAACATATGGGCCAGTCTGGGCAGTATATCCCAGATATATATCATATGCCGTATATCCAAAGCATGCCTATATTTTCTGTATGGGCATGACACTGGGGTCCAATAACAGATCTGAACTAGACCACATTTCAGTCGGTGGACTCCAGGGATGCAAGCAGCTCTCAGGGGAGATCTGTGAGGAACTCCTTCTGCTCTTCTGGTTCACCCGGGGTTGCTTGACCCCAGATGATATGATATGGGGCATGTACACACACACACACACCCACACACACCCACAAACAAACTCGCACATGCACACACACACACCAGATCATATGCAGGAAAATGGTCTCTTTGGGGGGGCCTCATTCAATTTTATGACATGGAATATGATATCCCCTTTTCTCTTTATTGTTGAACGAGATGTTATGTTCTTTAATACATTGTTCTGTAAAACATGACACAGTTTGTGCAGCTATCTTAGTCCGGTTTGGTGGTATCTTAGTGCGGTGTAGTCGTGTCTTTGTCCGGTGTGGTGGTATTTTAGACCGGTGTGGTGGTATTTTAGACCGGTGTGGTGGTATTTTAGTCCGGTGTGGTGGTATCTTAGTCCGGTGTGGTGGTATTTTAGTCCGGTGTGGTGGTATTTTAGTCCGGTGTGGTGGTATCTTAGTCCGGTGTGGTGGTATTTTAGTCCGGTGTGGTGGTATCTTAGTCTGGTGTGGTGGTATTTTACTCCGGTGTAGTGGTATTTTAGTCTGGTGTGGTGGGATCTTGTCGTGGTGTCTTGTCGTGACCTCCAGCGTACTCAACATTTTAAGGTTGTTTCAGAGATCTGCAGTGTTTACTGTGATGCCGACTCCACAACTGCAGAAACATTAGATTTAAAAACAGCTACAACACTGGATTGAATCCAGGCTTAAACAGCTACAGCATTGGATTGAATCCAGACTTGGCCGATGCGTTTATCAAACAGCTTATGTTCATGAAATATTTATCAAATATTGTGGGATTATTTGAGGCACATGTTTTACCCACAAACACATACATGCACACACCCACACACACACACACACCCAACCAGCCACAGCCTGGGCCTTGGGGCTCTTAACAAGAGATTAACATTCCCTGGAATAAAGCAACTAATAGTCCCGTTGTACACAACACAACAACGTTAAATAACGAAGCATTACGGCACAGCTGAACCATCCACGTCAGTCGACAGCTCAGCAGTCTGGTTTGAGGAGGCCCCGCTGCGCTCAGAGTTGTTGGCGGAGTGAACAGAGCTTAATTCAGTCAAACCTTCATTGCAGTGTTGATACGCTAGATGTTACCCCTCACAGGTTTGCGTTCACTGTTTAAATTTAGAAGTGTGTTCACAGTTAGAAATGTGTTGTAACAGGATAAACACTGCCTAAGCATTTTTACGTTTGTGATGGAATTAATCTACGCCTTAAACTGAGCACACTGTGTTGTGTGGACTGAATGTTGCATACCATTTTAACTTATTCATCTAAGTGGGTTCAACTAGCTTTCGTTGAATTAATCTCTATAGTAGTAGGTATAGATGTTTTGAACACCAAATCCCAGTTACCTTATTGACTGGACAGATTCTTCTTTTTCGTTTCACTGACAAATGTTTCTGATTGCTGTAGCTGCCTAGATCCCACAAAAAGTAAGTTGTTGTGTGGTTGACTAATGCGTTTGTTTGTTGTGTGTTCACTGAGATGTTTTTGAAGCTCCCTCACCTGACATTTCCAGCCTGGCCTCAGTTTCACAACAGAGCAGCTCATCCTGTGTTGTCGGGTTTACTCTTAATGGTGTTCACTTCAGGTGTTGTTTTGCACTTCGCAGCGCCTTCAGAAATGCCTGCTGTGCTTTAGGGCAGGGCGTGCAAAGGGCTTTGAAATGTTTGAATTTAATGACATTTAAATTCTAATGAAGTATTTAAAATGTGTGTAACTCAAGCGGTTGAACTAAAAAAAACTGGACCGGCCCTTGTGTGGCTTCATCGTACCCAAAAGTGTGCGTGTGTGTGCGTGTGCGCGTGCGTATGTGCATGGATATGGTGTTCATGCCCTTGTCTTTAATGGGGTTTTTATTGCTAGGCTCAGGCTCATAGCTGTGTGAGGTGGAGTGAAGTGCTTGGGGAAGAATGTCCCCGTTACCATCTCTCTATATTCCTTAAGTTAACATAAACACCTTCAATCAGGTGAAAGTGACACCTTCTACTCCCCTGCGGAGGTGAACACAGCGCCGTCACCACCTGAAGTGGCCCCCTATAAACTATACAGAGCCCTTCTTTTAACACGACCCCAATAGGAATAGGCAGCCCTTCTTTTAACACGGCCCCAATGGGAATAGGGAGCCCTTCTTTTAACACGGCCCCAATGGGAATAGAGAGCCCTTCTTTTAACACGGCCCCAATGGGAATAGAGAGCCCTTCTTTTAACACGACCCCAATGGGAATAGGGAGCCCTTCTTTTAACACGGCCCCAATGGGAATAGGCAGCCCTTCTTTTAACACGGCCCCAATGGGAATAGAGAGCCCTTCTTTTAACACGGCCCCAATGGGAATAGAGAGCCCTTCTTTTAACACGACCCCAATGGGAATAGGGAGCCCTTCTTTTAACACGGCCCCAATGGGAATAGGCAGCCCTTCTTTTAATACGGCCCCAATGGGAATAGAGAGCCCTTCAGCTCCCTATTCCCATTGGGGCCTAGTTAAAACAAGGCCACAAATAGAGTGGTTTGGACCCATCTTAAACCCTCTTCAGGCTTTTTGTAATCCTTAACCCATGACTGGACTGTAGCGAACAGCTCTCTACTGTGCTAACGATGATCTGGAGGCTGAATCAGCTCCTCTGCCTGGGATTGTATCGGGCAAAAACGAGTTGGGTGGCTTTTTCAGCGTAGCCATGAGGGGTCCACGGGTAGCCAAGCTGTTAGAGTCCTGAGCCAGCTGAAAGGCCACCGGTTCAAATGCCAGAGCCAAGGTAAATAGTCTTCTTACGTGCCCGAGAGCAAGTAAACTTAATCCTAATCAAGTCAGGATTAATGACTGACCCCTGGCAATGCGCCCCACTCTCCAAGGGAGACGAAGTTGGGGCTCATAACAAACGTGTAATTTCAGATATAAGAGACCTGTTCATGTGTGAAATAGGACAAATAAAACAATACAGCAATGGTTACAATACCATGTAGCGCATTCAGATCGGCACATTACGGCTACATCTCTGGTAGGCCGCTGGACAGTGTTTACTGAGAGAAATGAAAGAGAGCAGAGTTAAGATGCTTAGCACACAAGAAATGTATGTTATTTCAACTGAATACGATTGTGTTGAATTGCCTTGATTGAATATTGATATTACATGGTATAACTGATTAAACTTTGGCATCAGTCGTCGCAGAGATGGAAGGACGGAGAGGTTTGGAGTTTTGTTCACAACCTGGCTCCTCTTGTACTGACCCTATGTGCTATACAGCACCAGCATGATATATTATAGACTGATGATGTATTAGTGTCTTAAATGCTAGAAGCTTTTTAATCCCATAGTCAAGGGAGTGTGTCCTTCACATTCCTTCACCAGGAATCAGTGGGTAAAACAAACTAATATCCCCATAATTTTATTTCCAAGACAGGGGTATTTAACTCTTACCTTAAAAGGGCTAGTCTGCTGGTTTTCTGTTCTATCTCATCATTAATTGCATCCACCTGGTGTCCTAGGTCTAAATCCCTGTTTAGAGGGTTGAAATGAAGAAACTGAGTGGAACTAGCTTCAAGGTCCAGAGTTGAGTTTGAGAGGTCTGTCTGTGAAACCACTTCATCCTGTAGTGACTAGTGACTATGCACTTCATTTATTGTGCTGACACATTTCCTAACACTTTTAAAACAAGAACCTGCATTCCAGATCTCCTAATCAGCCAGTAGATGAAACGGGAATTACTTTAAACCGGCTTTTAGCGAAAAAACGCAGTCTCTAGCAGGTTGAAATGAGTTAAGCGAGGTAGGATTTTAAATTAATACTGCAGTTTGTTTAAGTAATTTGCAACTCACTACTTAACGTGCTGATATTGGCTTTGTGTATAGATACTGCTGCCTAGCCTCTGTGGTATAATGAACCTAGCTAGCCAAACATTGCATTGTGGGTCTTGTTGTCAACTTGAGGTGTTACAGATTTAAAGTTGCTTGCTAACTTATCCATATGTATGTACATAAATACAGAATATGACGTACATACCTGTACTGCCATTCTCAGTATGCTGTATTAGACTGCCCTGTACTGTAAAATCATATTTTAAATAAACTCAGTTGGTGATTGTCTGCCTGAAACAGTCTTGTATTCAGAAGCACAAGTCCCTCAGAGAGCTTCAATACAGCCACTCAAGACGGGTGGGGCTCTATTTCTGCTTTCCTTCACGTAGCGTAAGATTCATTGACAACCGCTCAACCTTTTCTTTCCATAATATCACTTTGTACTTCCTGTCTCTTTGTACTTCTTGTCTCTTTGTACTTCCTGTCACTTTGTACTTCCTGTCTCTTTGTACTTCCTGTCACTTTGTATTTCCTGCCTCTTTGTACTTCCTGTCTCTTTGTACTTCCTGTCTCTATCCCGTTGGACGGCTGAGCTGCAGTCAGGAGTGGCTCTGCTGACGTCTCGGTGTGTTCTGCCGGCAGACGATGGGTTGGATGGTGGATGAATGCCGGGCTTTGTGCCCCTGGCCCGTGCGTTCTACCCACCGCCACCGCCTCAGCCACCGCCGACCCTGGGCGAGCTGCCTCCGCAGTCTGGGGGAATCAGCCTGCTTGCCCTTCACCCGCTCAGGCCTCCAGGGAGAGTGGTGTGTGTGTGTGTGTGCGTACGTGTGCGGGTGTGCGTGGCGAGAAACCCAGGAGACCTAGGGATCCGTTCAGAGATCCTCTCAGGTGGGAGTGCCTGGAGAAACTCTTGTTCCCACTTATCCATGTTAGTAATGAATGGTTACTGTTAGTCAGGTCTGATTAAATGGCTGTTTCACAAATGACAACCTAATCTGAATTTAGTGCACTACTTCTAATGATGGCCCATAGGACTCAGGTCAAAAGTAGTGCTCCAGGCGGTTACGTGTGGATTATGTAATGGCTTCGCCCTAAGAACCCCCCCCCCCCAGGGTTCCTTCCCAAGAGAACTCCCAGTAGCCAATGAGGATCAACCTCACTATTGTCAGACAAAGAGGCCCTTTTATAGAAAACAGCCAAAGTCAAGCAGAAGCAGGATAGTGTTTATTTTGTATGGGGTGACACTGCTGTTGGCTTCTTATGGAAACCCATGACTGCAGGGTCAGGAAAGGAGGGTGGAGAGGAGAGGTAGGAGGTGTAGGGGAGCGGAAGGAGTGTGGAGGAGTGGGAGAAGGGGGGAAGGAGGAGCAGATGGAAGAAGAGGTGGAGGATGAGAAGGATTTGGAGGAGATCTTGGATGACAAGGTAGAGTAGGAGATGGAGGAAATGTCGAAAGAGAAAGTGGGGGTGGAGAAGGACTTAGCAACTGGTCACACAAACACACACACACACACACACACACACAGACTCACACAAAGGAAGGCATTCTTCAGCTGGGCCTTTTGCTTTCTTAAGTCTTACTCCCATTAAATCTCTATTGCCTGGCCCTGCATGAGTCTAGAGATGTGACCGGAGTTTGTTGAGCAGGTCAGTGACTCAGCCAGGCAGTCGGTGAATATATGGAGTTCACTAGAGCCCAAGGTTAGTCAGGCCCCAGAAGACCTCACCCAGGGACTTGCATGACCAAGGCCCCGTTTAGGGAGTTAGAGACCGAATATCCACAATCAATCATCGAATTTGATGACGTGCCGTAGAGAGCGGAGAGCGCTGAAGACAGAACAGGGAACATGTTTGTTGTGTTTATACACACCACAGTGAATCACACTGACGTTCATTCAGCACATATGCAGTTTATGCTCCCTCAACAGTGTCGTGAATACCATCAATACGAACAAAAGTCAAACAAATCTAACTACCTAGTGGTTGTAAAGAGTAGCAGGATTTTCATGAGGCTTTTAACTGCCACTTTTGGAGCTTTAACCAAACAATGTCTCACCACTTTCCAGTGAAACTATTCCTACTGAATTATTTTCTCTTTCTCACGTGTGATTTTTCGTTTCCCACGACTAGCTACAATTAGGTGCTCACGGTGAAAACTCTAACATGCTGTGGTGAAAACGTGCGTGAGGCAGACAACATGTCTCTGTTCAAAACATTGTGAAGGTGTGCCGGGAGAGCAAAGAGGGGCGGGAGGATGGTAACATGCTGACAGCCACAAACGGACCGCCTCCCTTAACGTAGAGCGGAGATAGTGTGAGACAAAGAGAAAGAGAGAGAAAGGAGAGACGGAGAGGAGAGAGAGAGAGAGGAGAGAGGGAGAGGAAAGAGGGAGAGGAGCGAACCCATCTGGTAAACATTGCGTCACTGTAGAAAACTTATAAATGCAGAAATCGTGTAAATCGTTGGTGGTTATTCACAGGCTGTGCCGAAGTGTTTTATGTTTGCTGAGGTGTAGGGACCAGAGCGCCACTGGGGTTTTCAATGAACGGGGCTTTTTGAGTGGTTAGAGCTACTTGAAATTGGGTTATTATCAGTAAGCCTACTTCAGAAGCATCTCAGGAAAGAATCCCAGGAAATCCATCTGGCACAGAGACTTTATGGTTCTGTTACTCAGTACATTGTCACTGTAAATTCTATTTCTTTTTCTTGTCGGATTATCTTTTTAAAAGATATTTGACCTTTTAAGTAGTGGCGATAAAGTGAATGTTCTGTCATTTAAAAGTCGCGGTTTAATGGTCTAGTGGTCACCTAGAAGCAGCAGTGGCGGTGAAGATAATCTTTTATACGAGCTACTGAGTGGCAGCTCTTGTCGGCACTCTGAAACACACGCCAGGATGTCCATTATTCTGAATGGGCCGATGGTGCCTCCCATGGGGTTATAGACCATTGCTGAGCTCCAACGCACACACTGTCATGCACTCACTGACTCACTCACACACTCACACACACACACACACACACACACACACACACACACACACACACACACACACACACACACACACACACACACATACACTCCAGCAATGTCTCCTGCAGGTCTATAAACCCTGTTTTTATGCCCCTGAGCTCCAACACACACACTCTGACTCCACTAGTCTCTGACACCACTAGTCTCTGACTCAACTAGTCTCTGACAGCACTAGTCTCTTACTCCACTAGTCTCTGACTCAACTAGTCTCTGACTCAACTAGTCGCTGACTCCACTTGTCTATGACTCCACTAGTCTATAACTCCACTAGTCACTGACTCCACTAGTC
>JACXGI010015463.1:0-17299 GCA_016801175.1 Esox masquinongy
TGTGTGTGTGTGTGTGTGTGTGTGTGTGTGTGTGTATGTGTGTATGTGTGTCTGTGCTGCTAACTATGCAGCAAGGAAGTATTCAAGCATGATCAATGTTATTGAGATTGATTGACTATGTAAACATTCTGAAACTGCAGCATACCTGAATATTCCAAAAATAAAATTGGTTATCCACACGCAAAATCTCATGAAGGCGGCGACTGCATCACTTGCGGAAGACGACCAGTTTACTGCTGGCTTTCTCTGACTCCCCTCTCTCTGTGTGTGAGGTCTGACAAACTAAAGTCTATATAAACTGGCCAATGTCAGACTGAAGAGGAGTTAAACAAGACCAGAGGTATGGAGAGCTGACCTCGCCTAGCTTTTACAGGGTCATTTAAAAGATGAACTATCCACTCGGCAGAGATACATCCACAGCGGTAAAACTCTTAGAGGGGGCAATAAAAGCACGAGGTGGCATCCCAAATGACACCCTGTCCCCCATGCTGTGCACTACAGTCCAGGTAATAGCTTGCCAATTGGAACGGACTCTCAGACTTTCAGCAAAACTAATCCCACATAAAGGTGACACCCCAGAGAGCCATCGAACTGCAGGGATAGAATGAATAGAATGGCTATCCTCATTCTAGCCAATGATGTCATCATGTAGCGCTACTCTATTTCTATGCTTCAGATGTTCCAAGAGCCTCAGAGCTCTCAAAGCTCATTCCTCTGTGTGTTAGAGACGATAACAAATTTGGTGCAGTGGAGCATCCCAACCTCCCTCGGCCCAATCCCTTTCATCTCTCTCTCCCTCTCCTTCATTTCTCCTACTCTCTCTCTCTCTCACACACACACACACACAAGGAGACACCTAGGACAGGCTTCTGGCCAAGCGCCAAACCCTGGGAAAAAGCCCTGGCACTCTCAGCACTGGGGAGAAAAGAGTGTTAAAATCTCTTTGATTCTCAAGTGAACTTTCTCAAGAAACAATGAGTTTAATTGTTCAAATCTGAGCTCCTCCATTTCAGGATCAAAATGTCTATGTACATGGCACTGGATTCCAACTTTTCACAAGGCTTCTTTGCTTCTCAAAGACCTTGGGATTTTGGAAACAAGGGGAGGTCTAAGAAAATTTTTATAAAAGGAGCCTAGACAGGAAGCGGGGAATCTGCAGCAAAAGGTGTGAAACTACTGGTTAAGTCAACTATCTACAAGGTTCTGTTGAACCACTGGAAATATATTAGCTTGAGATAATCTATTTAGTACACTACTAAGAGCTATAAGATCCTACAGGCCCTAGTTAAATGAAGTGCACTATGAAGTATGTGGAACACTCGTCTCAAATGCATCCCATTTGAGACATACCCTCAGCGCATGTGTCTAGCAGAGCAGAGAAAAGACTCTGTGGCAGATGGTCTGGAAAAACCTAGCCAGCAAAATCCTGCCTTCCCAAAGTTAACAAAACACAAACATTGTAGAATTTGCAGAGTCAGAGAAAAATGAACTTTCTCAGAGATAAGAGGGGTAGCAAATCTAAAAGATAAATAATGACAGTGCTTTCTAAACCTATAAAGGTGTCTCTCAGCCCTTGGGACCAAACCTAGTCATTTCGCTTTGCCAAGCGAACAAAACTCCAAAGAGAAAACAGTTCCAACTCCATGGACTCCAACACAGACTTTGTTGACATGGCGAGAGTGATTAATGTTGCTATGACAATGCACTGGAGCTCTGCTTTGATGGAGCATCTGGCTGAAGGTGTGCAACCATTGCTACGGCGACAGTGGTAAGCGAGCTAGCTGGGAGTTATTTGATTGCGTGTTGGAAAACAAATTGGGTTTCTGAACAGAACTTCGTCTGTAATGACCTTCTGAAGAGTGAAATGACTATAAACAAACAATGTAATGGCAGGAAAGAGCGAAGAGACTGTGTTTGTGTGTGTGTCCTCCATTGTGCATGGCCGAGTTGGTATCTTTGATATAATAATATCTCCCAGATAGATTATGTGTGCAAGCAGAGAGAATATGTCAAGGCTCCCATAGAATTATGTGATTACTAGCAGCTGTTATTCCTGGTTTTGTCACTGATAATTAAGAATGTGCAAAGGCAGAGCTTTAACTTGGCCAGTGACTCCAAGCCTGTCTTCAGAAGATAAACACTTGTCTCCTTTTGGGAGGAAAGGAGTGTTTGCTTGCTTCCTTCTTTTGCGCAATGGAATTCACAGCTGATAATTCCCCAGTAAAACAGAAAGTGGCAATAATTTGACTTGGGGGTAATCAAATTTAACTATGACTTCAATTTTACAAAGTCCATTTACTCCATTACTCTCTGTCTTCTCCCTCCGTGCCCACCCTCCCCCACTCTTTCTCTCCTTACCATCTCCCCTCAGAGCTCCAGAGATCTGTCCATCTGTGACAATGATCAGGCGTTTATAGCGATCGTTAAAAAAAAACATCAACGGCTCAGATTAGCATGTGCGGAAATCATTAGGACATATGAAACGCTGTTATGGAGAACACTGGGGGAGGGAATTACTACTGCAATGTTATTGTCACGTTTAATGGCAGAAATAGTATGAATAATAGATCACCCATATGAGGGGTCTCATTACGCATCTTAAGTGTGTAATTCTGAATGGAATTTAAAGTGGTTGTATGCATAGAAAAAGTGTGATTTATCAAATGATCTCACAACAGTTTTACGCACACTGGTGGAATATCACCATTGATTAACTCCGCTTATTCTTAGCGCCAGTGCTCGCACACAACCTTGGCTATTTGCATTTCTACACGTCCTAAATTAACCATTTATGGACAGAATCTTCCCTCTGGGTCTGTGGAGAAAATACAATGGCTTACATGACGTACTACGGCGCAAACCGAAAATCAAAGACAAGTATATTAAACTACCACGATTGGCCATCCCATCCTCAACTGCTACCTAGTAGCGTAGGGACAAATGCCGTCACTGTGGTTCTGCAGAATGTACAAGGCATGCATTCTACCTGCTGCTGCTTTTCCACCACATGCAGCAACATCTTTTTTACGCATCGCATATCACCTGCAAACTAACTGAGTGGAAGGCCATTCCGTTTGGATGGTACTTTTACAGTGCCTTCAGAGGGTATTCAGGCCCCATTGCCTTCCTCACATTTTGTTGTGTTATAGACCTAGTTCATAGTTGATTAAACATTTTTTGGCCATCTTTTCTTGCCATCAGTCTACACAGAATTCACCAATCACCAAGCTTAAACACGTTTTTAGATATTTGTGGCAATTAACTGAAAATGAAAAGCTAACATATGTATTCAGACCATTCGCCAAATACATATTCAGACCTTTGGTCATGAAACTCAAAATTGAGCTCAGATGCATACTGTATGCTTTAAACATCGTTGAGATGCAACTAGAACTTGATTAGAGTCCATCTGCTGCTAATTCAAATGATTGGACAAAAGCACGTATAAGCTCCCAAACTTCACAGCAAATTTCACGGAAAAAAACAAGCCATGAAGTCCTCAGGAAAATGTATATGACATACAGCCTGAAGGACTCTGAGAGCATGAGCAAAAGATTCCCTGGTCTATTAGACCTGAATGCAAAGCACCATGTCTGCAGAAAACAAGGTGCAGCCCATCACCTGGCTAATATCATCCCTAAGGTGAAACATGGTGGTGGGAGCATCATGCACTGGGGATGCTTCTCTGTGGCAGGGACTGGGAGACTGGTCACGATTGAGAGAAGGATGACAGTAGTAAAATACAAACTTATTTGTAAATATAAGCAAATATTCATCTTTCAGCAGAACAACGATACAAAACTCATAGCCAAGACAATGTTGGAGTGGCTTTGGGACAAGAATGTGAATGTCCTTGAGTTTCCCATCCAAAAGATAGCCGGTAAAGGCATAACCAAGAAGACTCAAAGCTGTGATTGCTGCCAAAGGGTCTTCCAAAAGTACAGAATACACGGTATGAAAACGTATGTAAATGAGACTGAACAGTTTTTTATTTATAAATAAATTGGCACACATTTCTACAAACGCTGTCATTCTGGAATACTATGTGTAGATGGATGGCAAAAAAAAGACTATAACACAGTCAAATGTGGAGAGAGTGAAGGTCTGAATAGAGGACTGTATGTCAATCTGGTGCTGTCGAATGTCTCGTTGTTTTTAGGAACCGGTAAATGTAATTTAAATAAACTCCTCTTGACTCCCACCTGTTGAGCGACAGGGTATGAAATGTGTATGAAACTTGTTTGTTTTACAGACACGTTTTAACTCGCTCATTCTCAGTGAGATGCCAGAGAGAGGACGTCCTGAAACCTGAAGGGTTGTGGTACTTGGTTACAAGGTTTATTGTTTTATGCCAAAACGATACCTGCTGAGCCAGTGTACGTTTTGCAAAACAGTCTCATCTGTCTATAATACTGTGTGTGGGAAATCTTCCATCAGAGGATCAGCCTCCCATTCGATTTCCCATTATCTCAGTCAACTATATTAATTCAACAATGGTTTTGCACACGTCTACAATTTAACAAGTCACTGTACTTTGCATTGTTATTATTATTACAAATTAACTGACGCGGTGAGATTAAAAGAAATACCGTAGCCTGTTGAGGAATGTTGCATGAATTCAAAACGGAAAAGCAATAACATCAAAATATTATTCATTATTTCACATTAACTGGTTCACTTCATAGAGGCAGTTGTCAGGGCTATGCATACATTTCTCTCTCTGCCTTCCTCTGTCTGTATCTCTTAATCTCTCTTTCTCACTACAGTTTGTCTCTACATCTGATGTCTCCTCTCTCGCCTATACATCTGCTTCTACTTCTTCTTCTAAACATCTCTCTCTCCCTCTCTGTTTTAACTTCCCTCAATTCCTTACCTCGCTCTATCTCTCTCTTTCCCCCTCTTTTATTCTGTGGCTCTTCAATTTCCCTCGCTTTTCCTGGCTCACAAGTCAACTCTTTCCCTCCTCGCTCTCTTACTGGCTCTGCATCTCTTTCTCATCCTCCCCAACACCCTATCAAAATCTATTTTTTTCTCACCTACTTTCCAATCCTCGTCTTTAAATAGGATCCAGGAATAACTTAATCCTACATTCTCAATTTCTCTATGAACCTTGTACTTTGGCTCCTCCACTAAAGTAGCTCAAAAGCTATACTGAAACATCTAGCTACTATAAGGAAGATTTAAGCGCTTCCTAGCCTTCCCTTAACTTTGCAAGCTGTAGACAACAACCAGTTGGTTGTCTAAGCCAAATGGATGAAGTGAGCAACAAACTGGATTCACTCAGTGTTTGGTAAGGCGTCATCCAATGGACATGTGAAATGTCTGCCTGAAATGTGAAATGTCTTATCTGAGAGAATCAACGGTTAAACAGTCAAAAGCACTGGTGTCCTGAGATATTGGTGTCCTGTGTAGATGTGAACATTAATTTCCTTGTTAAATATAACAAACATAGACAGGGTTGTAGCCTAAGCCTAACTTTAACATATACACCGATCAGCCATAATATTATGACTATTGACAGGTGAAGTAAATAACACTGATAATCTCGTTGTCATGGCACCTGTCAGTGGGTGGGATATATTAGGCAGCAATGGAACATTCTGTCCTCAAAGTTGATGTGTTAGAAGCAGGAAAAATGGGCAAGCGTAAGGATCTGAGCGCCTTTGACAAGGGCCAAATTGTGATTGGCAGCGAAAGGGGGACCTACACATTATTAGGCAGGTGGTCATAATGTTATGGCTGATTGGTGTATATAACTTGAATATAAATGGACTAAATGAACATTTTCTATTAGCAAAGTCCACCTGGCCTCTCCCTGTGTGACACAGAAGGCGAAGTCCTACTATATGCAGACAATCTAGTTCTTCAAAAGAGAGTCAACAAAAATATCTAAATATCTTACATCAGTTCTGTAAGACACGGTTCTGTAAGACACGGTGCCTGACAGTTAACTTCAAGAAGATAAAGACAATTACTTTCCCAAAAAGATCCCATAATTTAAAACACATCTTCAGAATAGCAACAAAAGCCACAGAACACTCAAAAGCCTACTCAGATCTAGGTTTAAAAACAAGCTCTACAGGTAATGTCTGCTTGGCGTTCAATGAACTAAAAGAGAAAGCAAGAAGGGATTTTAACTATATAGCAAATTCAAATTGACATACCAATTAAAATGCGTGGGGTACTTAAACCAATCAAAACTAAAAAAAAAATGGAAGAAACATCCTATGGAAATATACTGCATGCAGAAATCTTATTGCATTTCGTTGTACTGTACTTGTACTTGTTCAATGACAATAAAGTTGAATCTAATCTAATCTGCAAACATGCATAGAATACAAAGACCCAAATAATGCATGTAGGGCAGACTTAGGTCAATATGCATTATTAATAATCATCCTGAAAAGAGACATCTCATTTTATAACCACCTAAAAACAAGCAAGCCTCAGTCCTACCACTATGAACCCTGAAATGCCAAGAAATGAGAGAACAGCCCCCCACACCCAATTAATAGTGAGGAAGAAGTTCACAATCCGCTGTCAACCAAATTCCAACAATCTAGTCCAGAGGGATAATAACCAAACTAAAACAAAAGGATGTCTTACTATTAGTAAAACATCTACAATTAAAACATCTGTATTTAAACTTCAATGCTTTTTGGCTCTAAACAGGCAAGACACAGTGGGCAACCGCTGTGACTAACAGAAAACTGCGGAATATGACAATGTACAGGCTGTCCAGGGAGACAGGTCGTCACAGGCAAACTCGGTGACGCATACAGGACATGTTTTACCCACTCTGCTCCCAGGGAGAGGGGAAGACAGAGCTGCATTTCCTGTAACACTGCAACAAATACCAAAACCTAAGACAAGCTTTCTTTACCAAACAGTCCCATTTTACTCATTGTCACTGCTTGTCTGCCATTGATCTCAATATTGGTAGTTCATGGGTACTCCGACAATGTAATTAAACAAATTTTCCACGTCAATTACGTCTACTAAATTTATTTCAGAGAAACAGAGAGAGGCAGAGACTTACAGAAAGAGAGAGACTTACAGACAGACAGAGACACAGAGAAAGAGACTTACAGACAGAGAGAGACACACAGAGAGAGCGACTTACAGACAGAGAGACAGAGAGAGACTTACAGACAGACAGAGACACAGAGAAAGAGACTTACAGACAGAGAGACAGAGAGAGAGACTTACAGAGAGAGAGAGAGAGAAAGATAGACTCACAGACAGAGAGAGACTTACAGACAGAGAGACAGACAGACTCACAGCTGATGGTGATGCCCAGCTCCACCCCAGGCTTCTTTGGTAGCTTCACATGAAAGGTTCCACTGCTGGGGATGACAGACTCTGTAGGGAGGAGCAGAGGGGTAGGAAGAGAGGGGTAGGAAGAAAACAGACATGAACACACATACAGAAAATCACTGACCCAGCTACAGACCAAATCCTCAAAAGCAAGAAAGAGCATGATACATTTCTCAGACAAAAATCCATAAAAGCTGTGTCAAGGACAGACTGTGGATGTTACTATAAATACAAGGGAACAAGGTGTATTTTAACTGTTCCCTGGTCCACCAGCTTCCAGCCCTGAGATCCAATCACATGGACAGTGGGGTGCTAACTAAAGTCTGGCTGAGACTTGAGACTGACAAAATTACAATCATCTCTTATATTATGTAATCACAAATACTTTTCCTGGGAGATGAACAACATTACAATTTCCCCAATACACACTGGATTGCTCGCCAAATCAACCCACCAGCAACCATTTCCTCTTTTGCTCTCTGAGATGAATGATCTCGATCACCTCAGCTCATGAAAAATATAGCTCCTGGATACGTTTGTAAGCTGAAATTGACAATGTGAAAATAAAAGCTCAGAGAAATTAGTTCAGATTTCTGCAGTCGAAATGCTTTGCCTGCTCGTGGTCAAGACACTGCCTATAGCCTCTGAAATTCCTAATGTCTGCTGATTATAGGTTTTAGCCTATTGTGAACTAATCAGCCGTGTACTGACCGGAAAAAACAAATGAACCTCCATAATCACGTTCTACAGCTGGCTGGTGATTGTACTTAATGATTAACAATGGGGGACATTGTGTACCTGAAATCAAAGGTTCTGGAACCAGCAAGACAACAACTTTGATCAGCCTGTTCCTGTAGCGATGCCCCAATGTCAAACTCATTATGGTCTGACTTGGGGAGTACAGCCTCCTGGCACAGAGTGGAACATAAAGGCCTAACAGATACACCCAGCAGGGAAGATGCTGTAAATTGATCTTCGCCTGTCTGGGAGCCTTTTAAAATGCCTCCAACAACCTGCTTCAATAAGAATAGGGAAACTGCACATAGTGGGGCTGGGATTCAAACCCTGATGCATATTAACCCTCTGAGCAAAAGGCTAGGCGTTAGCTCTCAACAAACGTCTTCAAGTCACATTAAAGGTTATTCATCAATAACCTTTATTCATCAATAACCTTTAGTATGACTTTACTCTGTATTCAAGTTATAGAGCAAAGATCACTGCAAAATGACTTTTTATGACTGATGGGAGGTGTTTCAGACATAACTATGCAACACAGCAGTAATTTGGAAATTTCCCACCGGGAAGGTTCACCCCAATGACATCATCGGTTGGTTAAGCCTGCTGTCTCATCTAAACATGAATGGAGTCGTGTTTTTAGCAACTAATTTGACCGTTTGCTCAATCACACTAGTGGCGGATAGATATGTTTGTCCTCGTTCAACAGAGCCATTGGGCTTGTCTCAACAACGTTCCTATCGACATTGTGGGACAGCCAGGTTGACACATTTCCTGTGGCTCTATATAAAGACTACAGCCCAACGGGGTACAGTACCTGCGACATCAAATTCTATCTCCAGAGAGACCTTGCTGGTGATGCTGGAGTCTCTGAGAAGCTGATTGGTCTCCTCCAGTGTGCTGTCCTCGGTAGGGATCCCATTTATGGACAGGATACGGTCACCTATCTGCAAGATTCCACACCTACAACAGGACACACGCACGGTACAATGACATGACAGCGACAAAGTGACTGGTAACTCTGGTTGTCGACGCACACCGCATCAACCTGCCCTTCACTTATCTCCACGGTCTCACACCTACACAGAACAACTGAGGTCGAACAGCCACAAAAATGTAAATGCGATCTCTCTTCCGTTCTGCAGTTCTGCGGTGTTATAGCTAGCCCGCTGTAGATAACAGCCCATTACCAGTGGAGGGGATGGTGGGAGCATATTGATTCCACATCAATATCACCCACAATGATCAAAAGATAGAGGACGCGCGGAGACACGCAGTGTTTTATGTCACCTCCATTAAGGCAGCACTGATTTGAATAACATATTGTCCACCACCTACTGATGAATTCCTTGCAATGTGCTCCTACATAAATCCCTTGGCCACTTATGTATAGTTGCATAATCTCAGTCGGTGGGGGACTTTTCAATCCAGCAATTAAAAGTGCTTTCACTCTAGTCATGTACCTCACGAGGTTATCAGCTTGTTGGGATGTGGTGGGCATTGTCGAATGAATTTCCTGATTTGATGTTTTATGGTTGCGTCACCCAAGCCTACAGGTTTTGGCAGTTGGTCTTGGCGTCCCGCTATGAACAACTGTGTTTCAACGTTGATGTCATGGCTCAGATGGGCCAATCAATTTGATTCAGTTGCATTGTTCTATACTGTAGTATGTGATTTGGTGATCTTTGATTTAGTTGTATTATTCTATACTGTAATATTTGATTCAGTTGTATTTTATTCAGTTGTATTGTTCTATACTGTAATATTCAATGAAGTGGTATACGATTCAGTTGTATTGTACTATACAGATCTATATTTAATGCATGTTGTATTGTTCTATACTGTCATATTTGATTCAGTTGTATTGTTCTATACTGTCATATTTGATTCAGTTGTATTTGATTCAGTTGTTTTTTACTATAGCAGGGCTGGGAAAGGTTTTTGTCTTGCAGGCCACCTCAGATTCAGAAAGTCAACTGAGGGCTGCAAATGTTTTTGCAATGGTGCGATTTGTTTTTCAAAATCAATTTGCAGGCCAGAAAAGACAGTTATTAAAACATTTATATGTCCATTGCACAACCCTGTTTCCAAAAATGTTGGGACGCTGCGTAAAATGCAAATAAAACAAAATGCAATGATGTGCAAATTATTCATCCCTATATGTAATTGAAAATAGTACAAAGACAACATATCAAATGTTGAAACTGAGAAAAGTTATTGTTTTTGGAAAAACATGCCCATTTTTAATTTGATGCCAGCAGCATGTTTCAAAACGCTGGGACAGAGACAACTGTCTTTGAACTATTTTCTATTGAATATAGGTTTTGAATGATTTGCACATCATTGCATTCCGTTTTTCTTTACATTTTACAGCATCCCAACCTTTTTGGAAACAGTGTTGTAATTTAAACATATTTTAATGTAGCTTTAGGCATTTAAGAGTAAGCTGGAGTGTTTTTTTTTTATTATTGTATTTTACCCTAAAACCTACCATGGTCCAGACTGAGTCCATGCTGTAGGTGTATGGTTCCATATTGTAGGTGTTGGAGATCAGCTCTCAACCAGCCGCGAAACCAACTGCAGTTACATTCTTCCACTTCTTACAACCAATTATGCTGAAATGTAGGCACTGGAGCCAGCAAACAAATAACATTCGGGTTCCCCTAAGTTACATTCTCTGACGTCAAACAAAGTCAAAGCTCACAAAAACCAATCAGGTGGATAAGAGACACATTGTTATTGACAGTAATTGGGGGCAGCGGGTCTAGTGGATCGTAATCTTATTAAGGTGGAAGATAACACTGTTAGTCAGGGCCTGGGGCTGTAGCAATGTGTACACCTGATGATAAAACGTAAATAAAAATAAAAAAAACCAGCGCAAATGAGAGTGGTACGCCGAATGAAACGGAACACCTAAATATCTACGGAGTGTACCATATCATTTCATGCGGAATCTATGCCGGAGGGAAGGTTTAGATGTTTAGATGAATCAGAACCATAAGTGGAGCATGAATCAGGATGAATTCTAATCAGGTTCTGCTGAACCGATACACAGCCCAGTGTCTGCAGGACCATACGGGAACTCTTATGTGAGCGTTACATATTTCAGGTATTTGTGGTGAAAGGGAACAAGGCATGTTAAAAGCATTGAGATTTACGGGCGAAAAGCACAGCAGTATACATCAAAACGTCATATCTTTACACACGCTGCAAATGTTCTAAGACAGGCTGGACTGGTTTATCGGGCGATCGACCCGCGGACCGTTCCCCTACCTCTCGGCAGGGCTGTCCGGGTCCAAGTAGCCGATAAGCGGGGGTGAGGACAGGGTCTCCGTGGCGAACACCCCCCCCTGAAGCTGGATGCCGAAGCCCATGATGGAGTCACTGACCAGGATGACCTCCGTGGTCTCGGTATGGACCACCTGGCCTGCTAGGCCCAGGGTACTGCTGGCAAGAGACACTGTGGAGGGAGAAGGAGAGAGGGATGGAGAGAGGGATGGAGAGAGGGATGGAGAGAGGGATGGAGAGGGATGGAGAGAGGGATGGAGAGAGGGATGGAGAGATGGATGGAGTGAGGGATGGAGTGATGGACGGAGAGAGGGATGGAGCGATGGATGGAGAGAGGGATGGAGAGGGATGGAGTGATGGATGGAGAGAGGGATGGAGAGGAAAGCGGTTAATGTACATACACAGAACCAACACACACACACAGAACCTATCCTTGTGGGGACCTAACACTAAGCCAGAAATCCACGGCTCCTATTTCCAAGCCCTAAATCTAACCCTAACATAACCTTAACACCCAAACTTTAATGCTTAAACTTCACCTAAAGATAAAGACTAAACCTGAACTTAAACCTAACCTATGAGCGGTAAATTGCAATATCCCTAGTGGGGACCGGCCAACAAACCTTGCAGGGACTGAATTTTTCCACACACGTGCACATAGTGTGGATCTCTCCAAACACACAAATACACAGACACACCATCCAGACTGACAGTGACAGACAGGTAGATTGTTTTTCCAATTAGCCTAGACATAACGGGGGGAGTGGAGTTACTCCAAGCATAAAATGAGCTGTGCCATGATGAAGAATGGCATTCACTGAATGGTATACACACACACACACAGACAAACACACACACGTATACACACCGTGAAGCATGACATTCACTGACACTCACACGAAACATCTCCATTGATCAGACCTGTCTTCGGAGCGGCAAAAATGACCAGGATCCACTTATCGGAACATCTTCACCACAACGTGTGAAGCGACAGAGTCTTGCACACTGAAGGTTACTACGCAGTGGGGGGTGGGGGGGGCAGCTGGTGAAACAATGCTCTTATTTGGAGGTCAGACCATGTCACAACCTTTTACTAGCACTAATAGGAGGCATTATTACATTAAAGTGGTTTGCGACTGGACCACACAGAGGGAGGGAGACTCATTGGATTGGCCAATTGGATTCAGACCTGCTCTGTTGCTGACCAATAGCATTCAGCTCTGCTTCGTAACAGTCCCATGCTGGACTTGCCCTTCACCTAGCTGTTCAATAGTACTCAACTTCTGGAGCCATACAGGTCAGTTAAGGCTGTGAGTTCCTAAAATGTAATGTCCTCGCACCGTCATGGCTTTAGAAATCAAATCAAGCACAGTGGCAGGGATAGAAGAAACCTAGAGGGGAGCCCGGGCTCTGGGGGGTGACCAGTCTTCTGGCGGTGCGGCATGGATTCCAATATGAGATGATCTTCCAAAGTTTAAAGACTTTGATTAATTACCACTCCGCATCCTCTCAATAACGAAGACAACGTTCCAAATGGCATCCTACTCCCTAGTCCCACTACAACACCCTATGGACCCCTGTCCAAAACTAGGGCACCATAAAAGGAAGAGTGATCTACGTGGGAGGCACCCAGATTATTTAGATGACTTTGTGAGTATTCAGATTAAACATAATTAGGGATCATTGATTAGGATTAAATAGCTTCTCATCGTAACAACACTATATATAATTGCCCTGAAACGTACTGGCTAATGACAGTGTAATTAGGTGATTACAGAGTGGCCGGAGAATAATGTTTCGTTTTCAGCTCAACACCGATTACCATTTATTGGAGATTAAAATGCATTCTGAGAATTTTTGTTATGGCCGCGTCTTCTCTCTCTCTCTATTTCTTTCCCTTCTCTCCTTCCCATAATCTCTCTCTCCTTCTCCACCTCTCCACCTCCCTCTCCCTCTCTCCTTCTGGGTCTGTCTGTTGGCTTGATTGGGACCACCGTGGTACCAAGTCTGCCCCCTCTGTTGGTCCTAATGTCCTCCTTAATTCTTAATCTTCTCCGTTTTCCTCTACGGCCCACTGACGACATTTCTATCACAGCTTAATGCAATGCGACCAACTGACTTTGACTTACACTGTCTTGGCCTGTCTCTCTTAGCGCACCGGAAGACCCAACATTACCATAATGTAATGAGACTGTAATACGTTCTGGGGGGATCCTATTAAATGTAAATATTATTATGTACGTTTAAAGGACACGAGTGTCTCTGAATGCCCTTGGCATCACCTCGTCACTGCAACTGTACACACGAATCCGCCAAGACAAAAAGCTTCAGGCACCGTGGGTCCCCAGTGAATTTAGAGACTTCAAAGGATGTCTGTTGTTCAGTCCTTCCCTTTTATTTGTCAGTGTCCTAATCCTCTTATGAATGTTTGACACTCCTTCACCTGCTTTGACAGAGTGGCCATAACGTCCCAGGGAAAGAGACCAGTGGTTCTCACCTGGTGAGTCTCAACCCCAAGTTGGTTAGAGGGAGATTTGAAATGGGTCTCAGGCGTCCTGAGAGAAAACCCACTGACAACCAATGACTCTTAAATACGATTCAGAATGCAGAACTACACATCTTCATGATACTCCACAGTGCTGGTGTTTGTGTGTATGCTGGTGTGTGTGTGGTGGTGATGTGTGTGTATGTTGGTGTGTGTGTGGTGGTGGTGTGTGTGTATGTTGGTGTGTGTGTGGTGGTGGTGGTGTGTGTGTATGTTGGTGTGTGTGTGTGGTGGTGTGTTTGTGTGTATGTTGGTGTGTGTGTGTGTGTGTTGGTAGTGTGTTTGTGTGTATGTTGCTGTGTGTGTGTTGTGTCCCTTGTAACACAGTTGCTAGAGCATGGCACTCTGGGTCTGGAGTAAGAAAAACATTAGAACACATTGCAGTCGCAAAAACACCCCACATGTGTTGTAAAATAAGCTTATGTATGTGTGTTTGTTTATATGTGTCTGTGTCTTATGTTGAAGACGGTGTATATATAAAAAATGATGGTGTGTGTACATTATGGTGTGTGTGTGTCTTAGGGTGGTGGTGTGTGTATACACAGTATTATGGTGTGTGTACATTACGATGTGTGTATTTTATGGGGGTGGTGTGTGTATGTGTGCTTATAATGGTCCTGGCTGAATAATCCATTTGGCCGTGTTAGACAGCCCGGCCCGGCGTCCCAAACGCCACCCGACACGCTACAGCGCACACTGCTTTCCCACGGTCCCCCGCAGAACCTCTGGTCCGAAGCAGCGCTGTACACAGGGACAAAGGGGCCATTTGGAACATAAGTTGTGCTCCCTCCTGGCAGACCGCAAACACCGTAACTCTTGCAGCGCCCACCGGCCGGGTCTCTCACAGCACACAGCCCGGTTCCTTTAGCGCTGAGTTACGTCCCCGGCGAGGTAATGCATCACGCTGATGGCCCCTTTGCGTGCATGTCGACTCGACAGCAATTTTTTGTCGTAATGCGCGGAGCCAACGGCCGATAACAGCCACCGCCACCCCCCCCCCCATTTATTATTAAAACAATAAATGGGGTCCAATCCACCAGCCCCAAAGGGGACGTCAATCTCCAGAGTCCCTGGGTGACCCATCCGACCGGGGTGTATAACAGAAGCTTTAGGGTCGGACCGGGGGGCAAGGGGCCACGCTACGTTTTTAGGTCGATAGTCACATAGCCCCCTTGTCGGCCGTCCTGATGCCTGCGAGCGTTGAGCTTCCCACTGGGAGAGCCGTCTCATGGACCGCCGTCACAGGCATCTGTCACAACTGGCAGGTCACAGGAAGCATATTACAATGTCTGGGAAACAGCCTCGTCCGGAAACAAAACCGCTAGGGTAATATTTTCAGAAGCTTTAAGCACTGATGTACAGATGTCTTTCTCTCCTTTGGGATAATGCATGAATCTCTTTCTCTCCTCTGGGATAATGTATAGATCTCATTCTCTCCTCTGGGATAATGTATAGATCTCATTCTCTCCTCTGGGACAATGGAGTCACACAGCTTTTTGTGTTTTTATGTTAATCTCCCCAGTTTACCACCTCTCTCCCTCGCCCTCTGTCATTCTATCTCTCAATATTTCTCAATCTCTCTTTTATTCCCTATCCTCTCAATCTCTCTCCCATTTTCTCTCATTCTCCCTCAATTCAAGTATTTTACATGTATGCAGGCTTTATTGTAACAGAAACATACACTATGTAAAAAAGAAAAATCTGTCTCTCAAACTCTCTTTTATTCCCTATCCTCTCAATCTCTCTCCCATTTTCTCTCATTCTCCCTCAATTCAAGTATTTTACATGTATGCAGACTTTATTGTAACAGAAACATACACTATGTAAAAAAGAAAAATCTGTCTCTCAAACTCTCTTTTATTCCCTATCCTCTCAATCTCTCTCCCATTTTCTCTCATTCTCCCTCAATTCAAGTATTTTACATGTATGCAGGCTTTATTGTAACAGAAACATACACTATGTAAAAAAGAAAAATCTATCTATTACTGGGTCGAACTCCTTTGCCTCCAGAATGGTCTGATTCTTAGGTACATAGATTCTACGTGGTGTCAAAAAATGTTTACAAGGATGTTGGTCCACGTTGATGCTTGCCATTCTCCTCTCTCCTCCTAGCTGTTTTTGCCCAACAGACTGCCACTGACAGAATATTTGGGTTTGTTGCACCATTCTGTGTAAATCCAGACACTGCCGTGGCACTGACACCGGAACCAGTGCACCTGAATATTACACGACACGCAGTCGCTAAGGTGACTCGTACCTGCCAGCTGTCTGTCATTCTGCCAGTCTGTGTCTGTCTGTCTGTCCACGTGTCTGTCTCTGCCCTGTCTGTCTGCCTGCCTGTTTCTGTCTATCCACCTGTCTGTCTCTGCCTGTCTGCCTGCCTGTCTGTCTGTCAATCTGTCTGCGTGCCTGTGTCTGTCTGTCTCTTCCTGCCTGCCTGCCTGTCTGTCTGTCTCTGCCTGTCTATTTCTGTCTGTGTCTGTCTGTCTCTGCTTGTCTGGCTGCCTGCCTGTTTCTGCCTGTGTCTGTCTGTCTGTCTGTCTGTCCTTATCTCATTTCTTCTTTGAATCCCCTATGGTGAGTCACTATCACAGGCTGACTGACTGGCAGGCCGGCTGCACAATGTCAACGCAGGCTGACAAGTGACTTTGCAGCAACCCTATCTCTGTTTCCTGTTCCTCCTACTCTCTCCCCTCCCTCCCTACCCCTATCTTTCAGAGTCTGCAGTGGACTATAGTGTGTAAGGGAGTACAGGGAGTTATATCAGCACTGTGTGCTCCTGTGGAGTGATGACAGTGAGGGCGCTCCTTCAGGAGGTGCCACAAAGCCCTTGTCTCCTGTGCTTCGTCACCTGTCCCTCGTCCTTATTTGGGAGTGTGTCACTCGCAGCCCTTCAAACCAGTGACTCAGCAGTCAATGTACATCTACAGGGCTACTGTGTGTGTGTGTGTGTGTGTGTGTGTGTGTGTGTGTGTGCGTGCTGCCACTGGCACCTTCACTGGGGCGAGGGTTACCATGACAACGACCGTGACCGAAATTCACCTTGTGGCAGCGGTGAGCCGAGAGCGCCGAGCTGAGCACAGGTCCCTGGGGACGTCGTAGTTTGGCGAGTGCATGCGGTGGGACAGCTTCAGCAGGTCACAGTGGGTTCAGCTGCTAGACGGATGTGGCTGTGTTTGTGGTGCTTACTGGGCTGAGAGGACCAACCAACCAGCACAGATCAAACCACCGCGCTGTCTCTGTGGCTGTCTCTGTGTTCAGAGACAGCCTGCATTGTGAGGACCAATCTGTGTTCAGAGACAACCTGCGCTGTGAGGACCAATCTGTGTTCAGAGACAACCTGCGCTGTGAGGACCAATCTGTGTTCAGAGACAACCTGCGCTGTGAGGACCAATCTGTGTTCAGAGACAACCT
>JACXGI010015464.1:0-17396 GCA_016801175.1 Esox masquinongy
AGGAATGCGACAGCTGAAACCCATGTCTTGCATACGTCTGTGCGTGGTGGTTCTTGAAGCACTGACTCCAGCTGCAGTCCACTCTTTGTGAATCTCCCCCACATTTTTGAATGGGTTTTGTTTCACAATCCTCTCCAGGGTGCGGTTATCCCTATTGCTTGTACACTTTTTTCTACCACGTCTTTTCCTTCCCTTCGCCCTCTATTAATGTGCTTGGACACAGAGCTCTGTGAACAGCCAGCCTCTTTAGCAATGACCTTTTTTGTCTTGCCCTCCTTGTGTAAGGTGTCAATGGTCGTCTTTTGGACATGATTGTCTTCCCCATGATTGTGTAGCCTACAGAACTAGACTGAGAGACCATTTAAAGGCCTTTGCAGGTGTTTTGAGTTAATTAGCTGATTAGAGTGTGGCACCATTTGTCTTCAATATTGAACCTTTTCACAATATTCTAATTTTCTGAGATACATGAATTTGGGGTTTTCATTAGTTGTCAGTTATAATCATCAAAATTAAAAGGAATAAACACTTGAAATATATCAGTCTGTGTGGAATGAATGCATACATTATACAAATTTCACTTTTTGAATGGAATTACTGAAATAAATCAACTTTTTGATGATATTCTAATTATATGACCAGCACCTGTATATATATATATATATATATATATATATATATATATATATATATATATATATATATTTGATCAATTGTATATTCCTTCTACAATATAGCCAACAATGTATGATTCTGAAATCATGAATGTGTGAAAAAGGATTCGCTGAACACGGATTATCCTAAATAATGAGTCAGTCACTTTACTAGAATCCATAGTTTGTCCCCAGGTGGATGACTATCTATAGGTGGACTGTTTTTCTCTTTTACAAAAGCATCTAAACGAGCGCAAAAACTGCTGTCCTAGGGACTTGACTGGGAACTGTTGCCGACGTTCTGTTTTCTAGAGTGTAGTTGGGGTAGATGTCCCTCAGGTCACTGTGAGACACTGTTAGTTATTTACCTGGCAGCAAGGAAGAGTACGCAACTGACAGCCAGGTAAGCCAGCAGCATAAAGAGCCACACGGCGGGAGAGAATGGGTCCAGGAAGGAGAAATAGCCAGGTTTCCGTCCCTGATTGGAAGGACAAACATTGTTCACGGACAATAATTTCAGATGGCGCACTTCACGCTTCAAACACAAGGGGGCAGAGCACTGGCATTTCATTACAGAGAAGGCAATGTGAGTGTATGGTGATACTCATTAGGGAACAATGCATGAAAAAGTTAAGCCATTCAGTGTGGCTACAACCTACAACAGCTTGAAAAATTTGAATGATAACAGTTTTCCTGTAAACCCTTGGGGAATGGAAGAATTAAAAGTGGCTTATTCATTTCTTTGTTGTTTATTTTATAATTTATAGTTTAATCCAGTGGGGCAACAACTATTTTAGGGTCTGCTTACAAACAGTCATGATGACAATTTGAATATATGCTTGATTACTTGAATACCAAACAATTTAATAATGGCATGTAACACATTTTATGATTGTCTTTAAACAGTGTAAACACTGAGGTTACCTGAGGTACTAACAACTAAGCCATTTCGCGAACAACGTTCAAAACGGCCCGGGGCTTTCAGTGGCTTTTAGCACTGGTGCTTTGCTGATCTTTTATTGGTGTTTTACTTGTGTTTTACTCACGTTTTACTAAGGGGAAATGGCATTTTCATAGTGGGAACTGAGTAAAGAGCAGTGCCAGCTCCCACAGTGGAAAAGCACGGTACAACACAGTAGGGCAGTGGCCCACTCCCTATGACCGTGCCTTGACAGTGCCTTGCCCAGAGAGATAAATCAGAGCTAAATGGGTTTGTCTCCGTGGTGGCCTTACCAAATGGACTCTGTACAGGATGCTGATGCCCAGAGACATGAAAGGTTTGGAGAAATCTATGACCTTCTCTCTCTCTGAGGTGATGGTGAAGCCGGCTACCGCCAAGTCTGCTTTCTGCAAGAGAGAGAGAGAGTAGGGTAGAGGGGAAAAGAGAGACGTAGACAGGGGAAGGGGTGAGCGGTAGAAAAGGGGACAGAGAGGGAGAGAAAGACAGCGAGAGAGTGGTGGGAGGCCGAGCGAGCGAGAGCGCGAACGAGACAAAAAACAACAGAGAGGGAGAGGAGAAGATGAAGAGAGACAGAAACAGAAGGATTGGGGGGTTGGAGAGAGAATGGAGAGATTGAGAGGGACGGGGGGGAAAAGAGGGTCAATAGGGGTTCTCGAGGAAGACCTGAACAGTCTTGACATATAAGAGCTGAGCAGCGGGTGAGTTTAGACTCTGTAGAGGGAGAGGAGGGGGACGCAGAAAGGAAGAGGAGGCCAGGGAGCCACCATAAAGGACGCAGAGTCGACCCCAGACACCTCTCTGTTCCTCAATTAGAGCTTAATTGATTAACGAGGGACATACTCATTAATGAGTTTCACCCACTTACATCAGGAAGCAGTACATTCAGGGGAGAAGGGGGAGAGAAGGGGGAAGTCTTAGTCTTAGTCTGTGTGTGTGTGTGTGTGTGTGTGTGTGTGTGTGTGTGTGTGCATTTCATTAAGTAAGTAAGCTCATTCAAAAGTGTTTTATGGAATTTACATAACTTGCTTTGTGTGTGCACGCAGCCATGTGTGCAAATTGTGTTAAGCTTTCTTATTCAAAAGTGTTTTCATTGAATTTGGTGTGTGGGTGTGCGCGTGTGTGAGGGCTCACTCCGCACATCCATTAGTTTATCTTTCAATGATCTGACACCAACAGTGTATTCAGTCCACATAAGTGCGTGCACGCATACGTGCATGCGCACGCACGTGTGTGTGTGTGCCGTCCGGCCGCATGTGTGAGCGTCAACCCACGCCGGAGGGTGGTGGGCCGCACCGCTGTATAATTAGCGACGGAGAAGGAGTCTTGATTAGCCTCTTAACAACTTAGTTGGGTCTTGCACAGCCTCAATACCCTGTCAGCCCCACGCACAGGGGCAAAATAAGGTCATTATGGATTCCATCATCATTATCATCATCATTATCATTATCAGTAACCGCAATATTAGGCGCTATCGAGAGTCGAGAAAGGCCCGGCAATCACACGGACAGCTTCACGTCGTTTTTAGTTGCGGCAACATTAGCTCGAAAAGTTGTTATGGCAACTACGAGGGAGGTGGAAGTGACGAGCGGGTCTAGCATTGCAGTCGAAAATATCCCTTGCTGTTTTGAAAGGGAAAAGAAATCAGTAAGGGGTAGACACTGTGGTTGTCATTTTGGCAAGTGCAGTTAAAGGAGCATTAAGTGCCTGGCAGATTCCAGTCCATTTTGCTGCGTCAGCTGCTGTTGCGGAAGGGAACATTTACGAGAGTGTTAAGATTCACACTCTTGAGTCGACTCAAAATAAACCAAAAGGAACAGTAGGTGGAGAAGGCTTCAACTTTACACTGTGACACAGCAAAGCAGTTGTTGTTAATTAGGGAGACATGTTGCTTTGTCAGTTAGCACACCGCGATTAATGCATAGCTAGAGATCTCCTGAATATCAGCGGTCATCAACCCATATCTTAGAGTGCAGAAGGTTTTTGTTCAATCCCAGCATTAACACCTGATTCATTTAACAAACGAAACGTCCCAATTTGAAAGGATTGTATTCATATTGTAGTGAGGAGCTGAGACCCACAAGACCGAATCCATACCAGGCGTCTTGTTAGCTGTGGCGGCGTTTATCTTGGACTTTAACTGATTTACAACACGCCTTGTTGATCAGATTTTACAGTCACATAGAGGTGTGTGTGTGTGTGTGTTTGTGTGCTTGCGGACGTGTGCAATTTCTTACTCTGTTGATGAGCTCTCCCACCATGCCGGTCCAGGAGCCGTTTGGCTCGGGTGCCCCGTACAGCCCATCGTCCACAAGCTTGATCCGGAAGGAGAACTTCAGCATGTCCGCCAGCTCTCTGAGCATGTCCACGCAGAAGCCCTCGTAGCGGTCGTTTCCCTGGTACTCCTGGTAGTTGGACTTGCGCATCACGTACGGATTCTCCTGCGGTAAAAGGACAGCAAAAGGTCCTACATGCACTAGAATTCAGAGTTAGTAGAGCCTGGTTCCTATCTAGATTTCTTTATGATGTCGTTCACCAGGACTAGGTCGTTGCTTCGTGGATTCTGGTCATCTAGGGATTTTTTTCTAGCTGCTGTGCTTTTGCATCTGCAGTCCTTGTTCTCAGGGGCTTAAGGTTGGATATCAATGAAGCTCTTTGTGACAAATGCTGATACAACACGGGCTTTATATAATACATTTCTTTGACTGGTTTGATTTACCGGAAAAAAAATGTCTTATCGTTTTTTAAAGTACAGTAAATGTCCATAGTCCTACCAACAGTCGCTGAACCTCTTGATTAAAATTGAGATAAGGAATTAATATTGTAGAAAACAGTAGTAAGGACTAAATTTTCACTTCATGCGTGTGCTTACCAACATTTACATGTATTGTACCTTTGTGCACAGAGTTCCCTGAAGAAATCGTGTTGTCCATAAGAGTTTAAACTTAAGGTCTTTATACAAGCCCATTAGCCATAATCTTATCAGCCATTAAATTTTTAGTACTTTTCTTTTAGTATTTTATCAGATCTAGAACTAATATTCATTAATATTAAAAAAGCCTTAAAAATGCTGTTTGTCAACAAAAAATATCAGACATAGAACCAACAGTTTCCACATCAAATATGTGATGCCACAGTGACTTTACCAATATTGTGGTGACGATAAGTGTCTTGTTTGCCAGCGTCTCCGACATGTTGATGTCCAGAGATGTGGAGTTCATCGCCAATGTGTTATTAGAGTACCAGATCCCAATCTATACACAGGGATAACAAATCAATGGAAGAAAAATTGGATTGGGAGAAGGGAAGGAAGGGCAGATATAGAATATGGTTTAAGCCATGATGAATATGTTTGTCTTTGTCAGAAAGTGTATCTAACCCATCCAATGCTTGTCAAAGCAACTCATAAATAGAGCCATCCAACCCCAACCCCACAGTGACCCTGGGAGAAGATTACATTTGAACCTATGACCACTTAACCAACTGACCTCTTTATGACCCCCACGGTGCTTCTCCAGGATCCTAAGGGTGTAGTTTGTCCTCTGACCTTTGCTGTTGAACTCTACTCTTCCGGTCAATCCGTCATACTCCACCTGAGGGAGAGAGAGAAAGAAAGATGAAGATGGAGAGACGCAGACAGACAGCGACAGAGACAGAGATAGAGTGAAATAGAATAAGAGATGGGTAACAAAAGGCAGACAGACAAACTCTAGTCTTTGTCAATTTGGAAGCAGACATGAGGTTTGTATTTGATGGTTCATTGAAGACATTGGTGAGTTACTCCCACTCCAAGATACCGCTATTATATCCATGGTGGTCAGCTGACAGCTGCTTCCTCACTCGTTCAGTATTTCTATACGTAATTTTCACATGATTATATGTCAGACAGAAACTGTAGAGCTCAGAAAGAAATGGCACTCCAAAAAAAGACCCCAAAAAAAGCAAAAGGAATAGCACTTCTGCCGCCAAAATGTTGTTGACACGTTTTTAACCATTAAATGGTGTGGTACGATGACGTGTCGATCGGTTATGCAGTTTATAGCTCTTCTTCTCGCATAGCTGCCCAAAGATGGGATCATTAATTCATTAATAGGAGGAGCCAGAGACGGGGAGATCGACAAAAGGCGGAAAAATAACGGGGGAGGGACTGACAAACAGAGACAAAGATTTTCCACCCAGACAAACAGACAGACGATAGCTAGGCTCGGCTGCAGTATATTATACGGCTGACAGTGGCGATGGAGACAGATAAGATGTATGGCTAAAACAAAAGGCAGGCAGAGAGACAGAAGGAAACGCGTGAAAAGAGAGAGAGACTTAGGATGAATTACACCCAGAAAGAGGGGATGAACGAGACAAGCCCAAACGAGGAACGACGGGAGGGGGATGCCGAAGACTCGGGGAATGATGGAATGATGCATCGTCTGAAGCCGGGAAAGATGCGGAGAGGAAAAAACCCGGGGATGATTACTAGTGGCAGGCTCAGATAAGAGAGAGAAAATAACGAACATTCAACGTCAACATTCACAGAACTCCTTCAGTAGCACGTGGCAACACGGGAAAGCATCAAATCCCCCAAATTGACAGGAAGGTTGTTAGAAAGCGCTTCAAGCATCCACTGGTTACTGGTAGGGTCAGGGTCAATCCCAATCCACCTCAGTCAATTCAGAATTCACTTTATGAACCGAACAATCAAATCACTTTCAGCCCATGAGCTGATATGTCATTCATCCGGCAAATGTGTGGCATTTAAATGGATTTACCCGGCAACCCTTGTAAATTCTGCAGTTCATTGTGACCGAAGGGAGCCAACGTTTTATCCAGGCAGGGGACTTATCGGCACCTGAGGTTTTTTATATTTAACTACGTTAAATGACTGTATGGCAGAAGAACAGCAGGCTTGTGCCGATGACTAATGCAGAACTGGCTAGTGGGGACTGCTTGCTACCATGCCAGATAAAATCTTTTAACTTAGCGTGGGGCTAATTAGACTACATTGTTGCCTGGGAGTAGATTACAGCATTTTGGCAAAAGCAACTATATTCGAATACAATGTGGGCTAGTTGGGACAGCATTGAGATTGTGTTGAGACAGCGTTGGGTCAGTGTTGAGACAGTTTTGAGACAGTGTTGGGCCAGTGTTGAGACAGTGTTGGGCCAGTGTTGAGACAGTGTTAGGCCAGTGTTGAGACAGTGTTGGGCCAGTGTTGAGACATTGTTGGGCCAGTGTTGGGACAGTGTTGAGACAGTGTTGAGACAGTGTTGGGCCAGTGTTGAGACAGTGTTGGGCCAGTGTTGAGACAGTTTTGAGACAGTGTTGGGCCAGTGTTGGAAAAGCATTGAAACAGTGGGACTGTGTTAAGACGATGTGGAAACAGTATTGAGACAGTGTTGAGAATGTTGTGAGATCAATGACAGTGTTCGGACAGCTTTGGGCATGGCTTTAGGATCGTGTTAAGACTTTGTTGGGACAACTTTAAGTCAATGTTTGAACAGCAATATTTTTCTCAGCTGTCTTGGTTGTCACAGTTCTTTCTGTCCTGTTTACAGTTTTTCATCAGTATTTCCTTTGGATTCCATGTCCATATTAATTGAAAAAAGGGGAAAACTGTCTTTGTTTTGTGGAGAAAGCCCTATTTCGGCCCATCTGTGTGTTTAAAACAAATATTTGAAACGGGAGGGAGTCGGGTAGCGATGGAACAGGTACCATGCGCAGGTAATTCATCAGGCTGGTTCCGTGCTGCCAAATCTGAGGAGAGGTGCAGCTCAGCGGCTTCACTCCGATCTCCTGACTCCTGTTCAGCTCCCGGACCGCCCCCACCACCACGTGCACCGCATCAAACATGAGCGCCGACGACAGCTGGGGGAGGGACGGGAGGGGGAGTGGGGAGGGGGGAGGGAGGTGGGGAGAGAAAGAGAAACGTTTATACAAACGTTCAGGCGGAGAGAGAAGGAAAGAGGCATGGAATGAAATAGAAATAGACGGGATAGTTGCACAATGGCAGAGATGGGGAGACGGAGATGGAGAGAGATACAGGCAGGAAGATGAAGAGAGGCGGAGAAGACGAAGAGAGTGACAAGTGTTTAGATAGATGGAATGTTACTCAACAAGGTGGCGTTTTCCGTGGTCTTTGCCCAAGCACCGCGATTCAATAGGAACGTTAAGCATTATCGACATATGGCCAGTCATCAGTCAGTCTGACAGGTTGTGAAACATGTAGATTGTGCATGACAGAATGATCTGTATACTATGACTGGCAGCTTGACAATGTAGTGATACAGTCTGTATGTGACCTAGTTTTCTAAAAGTAAATCGGTGGCAATGCACGTACACATAACTATACGAGGGAGAATGTATGACAACAAGTCAAATTTGATGTCACATGTCCGTACTATAAAATATATCATTATAACTTACAAAATATAGACTAGTCTCACACCGTATTTAAGCTCCCAGTGATTTCTTGGGCAAAACTCCAGAATTTCGGCCTCAACGTGCCTTCGTCAGGTTGAAGAACCAACATACTTTTTTAAGAGAATAACTGATCATAGTTGAGAGTAGGGTTAACAGAATATGAGAATACTGATGAGAGAAAAAGAACTTGGCTGACGTTCATGAGTAGTAAGTGGTAGTATATGAGTGAAATGATAAAAGTAGCAGAACGAGAAAGTGTATGAGGACAATGCTACATCAGTATTCATTTCGTAGTACATATACTAGGACGGTAAGACTACTCATTAAACAGTATAGTAACTTACAATCTTTGTTACATTGATGGAAGCAGAGTATTTGATTGATGGTATATGAGCGAAAGGGTGTATGAGTAACAGTGATATCGTATGAGTACAGCAACATACAAGGTGTTTGGTTCTCACCGCAGGGCCAGGGTATGGGCTGAGGTCACAACCCTCCCTCCAGGACAGGTTGAGACTCCTGATGAACTCTAGGTAAAAGGGATGACTGCTGTTAAGCATGGAGAAACCCACGATGTTTGACTGGTCATCCACCACGTTGTCCAATCGTAGCAGAGGAAAGTCCTGATTGACACGGAAGAGAGGAGAGGGGAGCTCAGGAGTTATTCCAGTTACAGTAGGTGAAGGTCCAATTGCAAAATGAGAAATATCTGAATTGACACAAGAAGAAGAGGGTCTTAAGGACTTTCGAACCAGGGGAAAGTCTGGATTGATACATGAGGGAGGTGTTTATGAATTCATATGCTGAAAGACCTATTGTAACAAGACCATACAGGTGGGTCTGTTGTCATGTTCATTTACCGTCAGGTTTCATCCAGTTTCTATTTTCTTGACATTTTCAAACCTAGAATTGAGCCAATGTCTTAGGTTGCTGAAACTCTCATTACTACAAGCACAGGAAAATGGCATACTGACCAGTTTTCCTTGTGAATGTTTTTTTATATCGAAGTACTGCCTTTGATTCAATCTCAGTTCAGCGGTAACACGATCGTGAGAATCAATTACATACTTTTGAGCATGGGATTAGCTAGCTAGCATCACCATGACAACGCCTACAAGATTGGGGATTTCTATTGGATAAACACTTTCTGCTTAACACTGAAACAATTTTGGTAGCATTGTCTCGACACATGGAGGGAGGACAGCCATGGTTCCACTTCCTGATATTAGAGTGGCGTTCCAGTCAGCTATGAAAATTGAAGGGTCATGATTTAGAGATTGCTGGGCACTCTCCAAAATTCAGTGAACAGCCGGTTCGCCCTTGGGGGGAAGGGGGGTGGAAAGCGCATGCCCTTGTAAGTACAACAGTAAAAAATGTCCTGCGCTGTAGACGGGACGGGATAAGATGTCGAAATATTAAACAGCCATGTGAGTCACCTCGCACAAGGGCATGCGACTGGATGGGAAATAATGATGACAAACTGCACAGTCCCATCATGCATTCCAGATGAGATCCGCCACGATAGCCGTCCATAGGCCGGGCGGCATGGACCCAAGTTGAGGGGATTGTGGGTAGGGTCGGGAGAGGGAGGAGAGGAGGGTTTTGATTAGTATGCTCTTACCATGGTGGTGAGAATGTACTTGTAAAACGCTGATGTCATCCCCAGCTCCGAAGCCTGACAGGTGAAGAAAGGAGAGAGGGAGACATTGTCACAGCGTTGATAAATTGAACTGGACTGAGGGTGTCACAGTAGTGTTATCATACGTTGTTCAGATAACACCGTCGTTAGTTTCATAGACATGAGCAGGTGTATTACATACACAACTTCGACCTCTCCGCAATTGAGACGTACAGTAATGGAAAACCAACATATCTGCTATTTTGACAGTTGATTACGAGATCGTACATGGGGTACACATTAACACCATGTGTAGTACTTAAATAGCTAATGCTGACAGTGCCTGTAGAATTACGAGCTACGAACACTAAATCATGCAAAAGCATACATATATAATGTGCCTTCTGGCTAAGTAGACTAAATGGTATGGTTATTGGTGTACTGCAGAGATTGACATTGAGCTATGCATGACAAACCGACATATGGATTTCACGAATCATTCAAGATCACTACATAACATATTCGTAAGTAGTGTGTAAGCATTTTCTGAATTTCACAGCTTTGCGGTCAACAGTTGCAAAGCGGTGTACTGTTATTCATTATGTTGTGTATTTCTTATCTAGACGTAAGCAGCCTTCAAATAGAGGCAGGTCACTCTTTGAAAGATTGTGCAGTTTGTGGTCTTTTTGAAGTGCAGTTTGTGGTCTTTTTGACTGTTTCCCGGTGAATGTCTCGACGACAGACGTTTAATCGATTCTTTTTCTAAGGTTCTGACCTTTCGGAGAATGATATAGGAGATTGAGGCGTTGGCATCGATGATGATGGTGGCCACTTTGTCGTCTCTGATCTCCTTTAGCAGAGGGGTGGGGTCCAAGCTTTCGTCCAGCATCCTAACGGACAGCGTTTCCCGGGAGATGAGAAAGCGCCGCACCAGCTCCTCCAGTCGTAGTAAACCTTTGAGGTTGGAGAAGTAGTATGACACAGTAAGAGGCTGGGTATGGGTTTATGAGCATCATTTAGTACAACCTCAGCCAAGGAACTGTCTTTAGAAATGTATTGCTATTTCAAAGCTCCATTCGATCACTACTTCTGTTTTGCTCTATTTCTCTTCATATTAGCCTGTATGGTAACTATAAAACTAGCTGTCCACACCTAGAATACGATTTTTGGACTGTTCAGTGCTCTCCTTCAACTTATTAATAGGACAATCCTTGTCTTTCTCTACGGATGATGTCCAAACTCTAATTCCTCTGGTCATCCTAACAAACAGAAGACATCCTAACGTTGTTGAGGGAACCATGACACGGCCTCTTCCAAATGATTCAATTGTGTTTGCAGGGATCACGCTTAAGTGATCTGACAACAATTAAAATGTTACAACCATTATCATCTCAACTCTATAGTCCACCGGATGGCCGGTATCGAACCAGGGCCGTGAACACAGAGCAGGGAAACCATTAACAGTCTGCTAATGTAGCCGAAAGGATGAAAAAAAAAAGGATACATATTTTTGCAAGGGATCATTGCATCGAGCGCAGACCAGACCAGACAAGTGGAAAACAATGGGTTCGATAAAGAGGGAGGGCGGCGTGTCTTGTTAACAGAGGCACTGGGTGCATGATCACACCTGACCTTGGCCCAGACCTGAGCAGTCGAGCGGGGAGAAAGCCCATCGGCAGAAGGCATAATCCACTCTGGAGGGTAACTGCGCTAATCCACCGTCTGGACTGACTGGACGGCTGCACTCTGTGTGCACGGAACACTGGATACAGGACTGATGAGTGGGTGATAGAGAGATGCCCTGAGGGTTCTGGACTACCACAATACACTTCAGGGGGTTTGTTGAAGTGAGCGCAGTTTCAGCGAGCGTTTGAGGACAGGAGCATCAAACATTTTCCCGCATAAAGGATGCAATCTTTGGCTGTCGGTGGAATTTCTTAAGTGCCTGATCAGTATGGCAAGGTACATCATTAACCCAAGTTTAGTAAACATTGGGCCAGCGGCGTCTGAGATATCACAGGAATTGAATAGACTTACGTCCCTGAGCATGTGTGCCAATTTGAGTGAGGGCTGTCAAGACATGGTCCCTAAATATAAAACGCCTATTTATTGTTACAAGTTTTGGGCCTTCTTCAGGGTGATACCGAAACAGCAGGCAAAGGGGAGTATAGAAGTATAAGTCAGATTGGTTATAGAACACCCTGTGCACAAGCTTAACCGTTGCTCAGATCAAAGTGCAACCATAATGAGGAAGTGTATTATGGAAATATGGAGGTAGACGCAGAGCTTTGAGTTTCACCACATTGGGAGAGAGAAACATTCAAGGGGCTCCCCATATTATCGAAACCTTTACAGTTAACTTCAAAAGTGGATGGTATCATAAATGAATTAGTGTTTGAATGCTCGTCAGTCATTGAGTATGCTACGCTGGCACCCATCCACACTATCAAGCACACAGGTTGATACAAGACGATGTGCAGTGAGCAGAAATTTGAAATAGAAACACCTGGGCTATATCTTGTTGTTTTGAATGGCAGAAGAGTAAACAAAATAACTTAAATAAACAAAATAACTTAAAATCAAATAACTCAAAATCCAAGTAGGCAGAGATCTATAACATAAGGAGGCTTTCAACGCAATATATCTTTCAATAGTAATCTTCATATCTTTCAAAAGATAAAAAAAGGAACTGAATCCTATATATCTGTTAGCCCAAGGGTGATCAGCGTATATTCCCCCCAGGTACTCTTTGGTCATTTGAAAACATAGTATTGTTTTTATTTCATTTTGGTATGAGTTATTAACATGGTGATTAAAAGGTAACTTTCAAATGTGTTAGGAAATGTTAGTCATGCAGAAAACGAGAATGTGGATAATTGTTTAATAATGTACTCTGCAGCTACCATAGTATATGTAACTAATATGTTGTTACTTCAGGTATTACTGTGTTAATGATATAGAAACTACCAAACTTAATATAACATGTTACAAAATAATAATAAGCCTGATTAGCCCAAATATTATTTGGCTACTACCTGTAAATTTGTTTTAGTACAATCATTTATATGAAACCTCAATTTAATTAGAGATATCGTCAGAAAGTAAAGACATCAATTGATAGTAAAAGTCAAAAGGGCGTCGCTCAGCTTCTGAATGTCAAAGAGAGCCACCAAAGATACGTCCACATGCTTCAAAATTTCTCCTCCTTCTGGCATTTTTCAACTTGTTTCTTGCAGCAGATTGACTGCGTGCATCATTGTAAAGTAATTTCAAATGTATAATTATTGAAATAGAAATAAGTAACAAAATGTATCAAATAAAAAAGGGCCCATGAAGCCTTGGTGGCCCCTTTCTGTGGCACCCCTTTAATTATTCTAATTATTTAAAATAGGATAGGTTGGCCATTTCAACACATTACATGGCAGGGCTTGTTTACATTGCTCTATATTTTCCGAGACGTATCGAAGAAGGCTCGAGATGCTAGATTGTTTTCTTGTGTAAATTTTTAGATATCAATAGCTCTAGACACCACCAGATAGCTTGTGGCACAGTTTTGAACTTTTTGAGGACAATTGTGTCGGAACTGTTTCAAGTTTCTGTGCAGTGTGCACGCATATTGCTCGATTTTCTCACGATTGACAGCTTCAGTCCCGCGTGGTATGTTTTGAACATGCTGGTGTAAATTGAAACCCTATATAAATGATTATGCAATTATCATTATGATAAGTCTATGATAAGTCTAGCTAGCATTTGAATCTCTCTCGTAATGTAAACAAGTCCTCAAGTGGCACAGTAGTGATTGGCCTCCTGTGATTCATGCGCAGTCATGTAATATATAACTGTCAATCAATTTCAGAAATCCTTTTTAACCAAGAACAGGCAGAATCGAACTAAATAATATGTGTACTTCAACCTGTTACAGTATATATTCTGTTATATTCTAACTCTAAATTAGGTGTGTTCGAGTGTAATACGAGCATGGAAAATGATATTTTCTTCTAAATGAACAAAGGAAACATATGCACAGGCCTAGACGTGTTGCATAGCCATAATCCCCGGCAGCTAGTCAGTCCACAGCACAGCAATATTACTCAAGCCAGGGACCCCATCAAATGGGTTTAGCAACAGACAAAGCTGTATACTGCTTCATAAAATAAGCAACAGCAGTTAAGACAAATTCCAGGATTTTTCTCTAATCCTGTAATACTTTATATCATTTCGCATGCAGAGTTATAGTTTAAAAAAAAAAAATTCTGAGTTTTTGGTACATTGTGGATATATATATATACATATATATATATATATATATATATATATATATACATATATATATATAAATCTCCAAGAATAGTAAGTGCTTGCCACCTTAAGGCTCTGCCTCTGTATAGAGGTAAAGGAAATATTGTAGGTAGAATATCGTCGAGCTGAACACCCACACTTGGCCTTGGTACAGATGAGGGAAGTAGGGAAGTATCGTACTGAAAGCAAGGAAGTTATAAAGCACTCAGAGGTGAACACTCACACTCTGCCTTGGCACAGATGAGGCTGGTGGTGGGGTAGCTGAAGGAGCGGAGGATGGCCCCTATAGCCAGGCTCAGGTCCTCGTTGTTTGGGTACAGGCTGACCGAGGCGAAGCGGAGGTATGGGAGTTTGGGTGTCTCTTCTGGGCCTATTTTCACATGAGGGATCTGAGACCATAAGGAACGTATGGTATTATAAACACATTTTTTAGCCATTATGAAGTTTATATTCAAGGGAAGTTGTTCTTTTTTATGTGAACAACTTATAAAGGATGGTTTATTGATATTATACGATAACATACTCAGAAGGGTAAAGGAAGGGAGAGGGAAGGCTTTTGAGCTTGAACCCTGCATAAGTAATATCATGCTTGATTCATCACATTGTCATGTTCAACCCAATGGAAGTGCGCCAAAACAGAACGTTTTTCAACACTTGCATTGCACCCAAAAACAACCCCAAGTCAAACCAGCTAGCTATTTGTGTTCTCTGGCCAGGGCGAGATTATAAACACTATTTGACTTAACCTAAGGGCCATGTCTGAAACGTTTCATCCCTGGGATGGAAATGCTAGCCCCGTGTCGAAATTGAGTCTAATGTCAGAATGCCTGAAGAGATTTCCATTGGGTTGAATCGGTTAAATGATTGACAGCGTTCATATATTATATCATTAGAGTCCGCCCCATCGCAGATTTAGACGAGGGAGAGATGTATAGAGATCGTAATCTAACCATGAAATGAAATGTGTGATGAAAGATGTGCCTCATTATCGCAGCTAGTGAATGAAGGAGTATAAAGCAGGTCAATTGCCTGCACGACAGAAGTGTGAGCATGCAGGTTCAAACTGAATGAACCATAGTTAACTCATTACAGAGTTCACTGAACTATGACAGAGCAAGAGGGAACGAGGGAGAGAGAGATAGCAGAAGGCACATTTTCCGAAAGCGACGCTGGCTGTCCCAACATGAACTGCTTCCACATTTCCTCTCTCTCACATCCGCTGACCTAAAAGGACTCACAAAGTATATGCCATTCAACAGAGGGGTTTAATCCAAAACAACTCACAGTGCCCTTCTGAATTGTTGGCTGCCTTAGTAAAAATAAGCAAAAAAAAAGGCTATTAGGAAATGTCATTGTTTTTTATCAGCTCAATCTTTATCCTCTATTTTCTTTTCTTCTCCAAGTTCATCTGAGCCATTAAGAATTCTTAACAGGTTTCTGTTCCACTGGTGTATAAATATGACACGAATGCCAAACTCCCAATGTCAACTAGCTATTTAGACATCTTACAAGAAAGCCTCTACTCTCATACAGACAAATGTCAGTGCTCGGAGTCTGTTAAACATCACCGGTACTTTGATCAGAATCGTATTCTATGGTCAGATGTCTTGTCTATACAGAGTTTGATATATACGTCAACTAATTTATAGCCCAGTGAAACTGGAAGTTATGGATGTCAACATAAGATTTCTGAATGGCTGAAAAAAACACCAAAAAACATCAATGGAAAGATACTCCTATTAGATTTGGTTCATAAGAATTCCCAGGGGTGCCAATAATCGTGACACATCACAGTCATTTAGCAGACACTCTTATCCAAACAGATTAACGCTTGATGTTATTGCTGTTTTTTCTTTCAAGCTTCGAGCTATTAAACAACAATGTCATTTTTGATATCACATTTTTCTTCTTTTTCTTTGCTTATCTTAAGAAGACACGTCATTACTGAGGGCACTGCACATAGTAGAGCACTCAAACCCTGTTTTGTATGGATGAACCCAGCGGGATGGGTATAAACAAAATGGTTGAAACCTATTCAGTCCTTTCAATGATCTGTAATCATCCAGTAAGCATACAAAGGCGTGCTGTGGTGGTTGGGAGTATGGGGAGACAGTATGTGTAGCAGGATGAGTTTGATTTAGAGGACGTCACTACCTCACCTCTTTCTCCCCACAAATGTGACTGACAGTTGAGCCAGAGGCGGGACTGGAGGCGGGGCCAATCACAGCTACCACCCCTTTCGGCAATATCTGACACACTGTGACAGAGGAGAGATAAACAAGAGAGGGAGAGAGAAAAACGGTGAAAGAGAGAGATAGAGGGTCAAGGAGGGAAGGAAAGGTAAGTGAGAGAGAGAAGATGGACAGACTTCTTCAAAAAGACAGAACAGTCTTGGACGGGGTCCAGTTCTTTCTCCGTCCTGTTCTTGGATGATATACTGTATCAAATTAAGAGTCAATGCCAGACAATTTTGATTAATTGTAGCCATAACGGCAATCTCAATCCACGCTCTGTCTAGTGGAGATTAGTGTTCTAATTCTGTCCAGAAAAAAACATTTAAGCTCTGCCAGATCTGAGACAGATCATCACTGTGTGTGTGTGTGTCTCTGTGTGTGTGTCTCTGTGTATGTGTCTCTGTGAGTGTGTCTCTGTGAGTGTGTCTCTGTGTGTGCGCACGTGCATGGTTGTATATCACTCACTGCTTAGAGAGCAAACGTTAACACACCCACTACCATATTGCCTCCCATTGTGAAGGTGGGAGTACAAAAAGCTACACCTAGTGAAAAATAATGATCTTGCACACACGCTTAGCTCGCTCGAGCGAGTCGCCCTTCTCCGAGACAATAACTTACGTCGGTGGGTGTAACTCGTGTGATAAGTAACCTTGCCGGCGAGAAGACTTAAGTTAGAGATTACGCCGAGTCTTAAGCTCAGAGGACTAACACACTCTTGTGGTTAAAAGAAAAGGTATACCCAAACCCACATCTGCTTAACTTAAGGAGAAAGCGGGAAAGTGCTTGAATGAAAGACTTGAAAATCCCAAAACATTCGTTACTCCTGGACACTTTGAAAAAATAAAGACTACTCTTGAGGAAAGCAGTACTCTTTGCGGTGTGTCTGAACTGTTGGCACAAATCACAATCGAATACATTGATCGACAATGTCAATATATTGATCGATGATGTAGCATCATAAGATCCACCAGGGACAGACAGAAGAGGACATTCCACCATCTAGAACCCAGCTCCCCTTGTGGTTGCATCCTAGGTTCTGACCTTTGGAGGGAGTTTTTACTAGCCGCTGTGTTTCAACATCTCTTTGGAGGGAGTTTTTACTAGCCGCTGTGTTTCAACATCTCTTTGGAGGGAGTTTTTACTAGCCGCTGTGTTTCAACATCTCTTTGGAGGGAGTTTTTACTAGCCGCTGTGTTTCAACATCTCTTTGGAGGGAGTTTTTA
>JACXGI010015466.1:0-17386 GCA_016801175.1 Esox masquinongy
GAAATATATCAGTCTGTGTGTAATGAATGAATATAATACCCAAGTTTCACTTTTTGAATGGAATTACTGAAATAAATCAACTTTTTGATGATATTCTAATTATATGACCAGCACCTGTATTAGGCCAACTGTTGGCCCACTTGCCAACTGTTGCTTGTGAGAAACATAATTTCTTTAATATATATATATATATATATATATATATATATATATATATATATTGTGATAGAGCTCATTTGTATCATTTCTGAGAATATTTTTGGAAAGGAATGTGTTTTGGAAACCTCAGAATCTGTTCTTTCTTGATTTTAGCCATTTGTCTTAAGGTAATAACCTTGAAATAATATTCTCTTTCTGAAATACAAATGATTCGTTTCTGTAATTAAAATGGCTTGTTCTAATTTCACGCAGTTCTATTTTCATTCTAATGATTAAATGTCAGTTTTAATCATCACAATTAAATGAAATAAACATTTGAAATATATCAGTCTGTGTGTAATGAATGAATATAATATCCAAGTTTCACTTTTTGAATGGAATTACTGAAATAAATCAACTTTTTGATGATATTCTAATTATATGACCAGCACCTGTATTCAATTATCACCATCCAAAGCTAGACCCTTGGTCTTGCAGGATTCTTCATCCAGTAAACATTTACCTGTAACAAATGAGACATAACATGTATTGCATTGATACCTACTGGAGAGTTCATCCCTTTATGGGAAACACATTACAAGACCAAACATCAGTGCAGTTACTCCAACGAAAGTCTTATTTCTACTTTGTTGATTTGTCCATCCTCACACTTGGTTTGTCCGAGCAGATGGGGCGACCTTGACCCCCACCGTGCATGTCCGTTCCTTTCAGGATGCAAATAGGCCCATTGGTGTGAGATTAGGATGTCCCACTGAGTTGAGACACCAGACAACACGGCTTTCCAAAACACATCTTTTATTACACTACAGAAATCCCCCGTTTGGTCCCCGTCAGTCCAGAGAGATTGAGGGGGACCAAAGCTAGTGACGTTGCAGTAGTGTTCCAGGGAGATGTTATCAAAGATCTGAAGTAGAAACATTGTGCCAGAGTTATAGTCACCACTATGAGGCTCGCCACCACACAGCTGCGATAGACGTAGTCCCTTCACGTATATTCATATCTTGCAGCCAAAGCGGAGGAGCTGGTCAGGATCTTTGCGAGGTTTACTTCTACCTGTGCCTGATTGAGGTGGTAGTTGTTGTCCTGTAGAAGCTGTTTCACCATTGCCATGGATTCTGTCAATGACCGGGTGTTTTCCTCATAGAATGTATCAATGTGTCAATTCCAAACAGAAAGTGTGGTTAGCTGGACAGGTTAATCCCCCGTAGGAGAATGAGTTCATTTCACTGATGACACACCATTGAGTATTTGACACTTGGATAGCATTAGCATAGCCATGTAGGGAATGAACAGTTATTCGTTTTGTATTGTTTAAGTTACCGATTGTAATGTATTACATGTGCAGATTACATAACTAGCAGTCTCATGGCAACAAGATCTTGTAGTTACCAACATGTCAGTTCCATTCCCCGCAAAAATTACACCTAATGGGTAAATAGAAAAGGAGTTTGGAAACACCTGTTCCGGTAGGACAAAAAGAAACGTTACATAAGAACCTATACAGCCAACACATTCTTTGGAATTTTACATCATCACAGTGGTTAACAATTCTGCAATGGGCCTGGAATGCTGACAGAACATTGGATTCAAAAGGGTCTTGTTAACGTTTCCTTTAACAAGACCACCTTTGGGCACCGGATACGGTTTTGGGCACTGTATTGGTTTGTGATAGCCACATGGAGTCAGGTGAAAACAATACTTAAAAAAAAAACAATACTTAGATACCCAAAGGTAGTTAGTACGCTAACTTCTTCATAGTATGCTAACTTCTTCATTCAGTGCAGATCTGAAAATAATCAGGCCCTGTAAAAGATCTACCCATACAATTTTTTGCATTTGTCCAGGCTGTGTGATTAGCCGCACACAAGCCAACACAGTACATACCCTCCCTGCGTTTTGTCCAAAAAAATGGTCTGGGTCTGGAGAAATCACCTGTAGGAAAAGTTAGGTTATACAATGCAATGACAATGCTTTAATGTGTCCTGTTATGAGGAGCAACATGCTGGCACCGATATGTGGCCGGGTGCAGCTCCATTGTATTATAACACTTCTTTGGATCTGTGCCATTGTTATTAACTGAATAGAGTGTGTTCAGTAGGTAGATCTTTTACAGGGCCTGATTATTTTCAGATCTGCACTGAATGAAGAAGTTAGCGTACTGGACTTCAGAAGACAGATTTTTCAGATGTGCAAAGACATTTGTTTATAGCACACATTTTATTCAGATATATGAGGGAAGAAATTAATGTAATATTTACTGTAATAAATATTTTCTAAGTGTTAAGGTAGGGTTAAGGTTACGTAAAAGAATAAGTGTTACATCTAGGATTAGGATATACATTAAGATTTGAAATGTACTGTATGGATTGGGCAAATAAATACCTGAAGACAGATTTTTCAAAGGTTTTATGGACAGATGAAATGAGAATGGCTCTTGATGGACCAGGTGGCTGGATCACTAATGGACACACAGCACCACTTCAGTTAGGCGCCTGCCAGGTGGAGGAGGGATACTGGTATGGGCTGCTATCATTAAGGATGAGGTAGTTGGACCTTTTCGGGTAGAAGATGGACTGAAACTCAACTCCCAAACCTACTGCCAGTTTCTGGAAGATACTTTCTTCAAACAGTGGTACAGGAAGAAATCCTCAGTTTTCAAGAAGGCCATGATATTCATGCAGGACAATGCTCCATCACATGCATCCAAGTACTCTACTGCTTGGCTAGCCAGCAAGGGCCACAAAGATGCCCGAATAATGACCTGGCCCCCTTCCTCGCCTGACTTAAATCCTATTGAGAATTTGTGGGCCCTTCTCAAATGTGAGATTTACAGTCAGGGAAGACAATACACCTCTTTGAACTGCATTTGGGAGGCTGTGGTTGCTGCTTCAGCGAAAGTTGATCGTGAACAGATCAAGAAACTGACAGACTCCATGGATGGAAGGCTCAGGGCAATTATTGAAAAGAAGGGTGGTTATATTGGTCACTGAATATATTTGAAAGGACACATTTTTTATTGTCATTTTGTGTTACTTATTTGTTACACTTTAAAAATTGAGAATAAACACGTGAGTTGGGAGAAATATTTTTTTTTAATTAGTTGGCTAATAATTTTGCACACCAATTGTTGCCTAATAATTCTGCACTCTTATGTATTCCCCTGAGAAAGATCAAAACTCACTTTTCCTTTGTTAAACATTCAGGTTTGAGGTTCAATTATATTTTGGATTGACTGAGAGCATTGTGTTTGTTCAACAATAAAATAAATCTTGAAGAAAACGATTTGCCTAATAATTGTGGACGCAGTGTATTGTGTTCGTTTGCTAGTGCACCTCACGGATTATTGTTTCCTGACACATTTGAACGTGAGGTGCGTTATCGGTACAACTATATACAAGAGACTTATAAATAACGTAATTGACATCGCTTGGTTTTTGTTTTTCTTTCCTTTTTGCCTCATTTTTATGCACATTTGGCATTAGCACCATCACAGAATAATCCGTCACCAACAAGGCATTTTTTCTTCTTTTTCATTTTTCATTTTCGCTTTGTTTTGGTCCTTTTTTATTTTTTTTCACTACGCTCATCCCGGGATGAGCCAGGGTGGGCACGATGGAGAGTCCGGACCTTCTGGATGAGCTCCGGAGCTTGATGATAGACTCCGCGCCATGGAGGGACAGATCCCTGGGTTGGTAATGGCATTCAGCAAAATGATGTCTCACCTGGCATGATCGAGGGAGGAGAGCCCTGTTGAGCCTGCTGGGGTGGCGGCGCCTCTTCCACTTGACTTGTGGAGTCTAGCCATGCCGAGGAGAGGGAACTCCGGAGAGCCTTGCCTGAAAAGTATGATGGTAATCCGGAGAGTTGCCACAGTTTCCTTCTACAATGTGAGTTGTATTTCGGGGACTTGCCAGTCTCCGACTATGAGAAGGTAACCGCGATAATCTACCTACTCACTGGGCGTGCCCTCGAATGAGCTACGGCATTGTGGGACAGCGGTTATGGGGAACTGAGGGTGTTTTCCAGGTTTATAGCGCAGTTCTGTGCCGTGTTCGACCATCCCGCAGAGGGCAGGTATGGGGGTGAGCAACTTTTGCATCTGAGGCAGGGCAACAGCACGGCCTTGGAGTATGCCCTCGCATTTCGGATGGTGGCGGCGTCCAGAGGGTGGAATGAGCCGGCTCTTAGGACAGCCTTCCGCAAATGTCTGCGGGCAGAAGTCCAGATGGAGCTGGCGTGTGTAAGCAGTTCCATGTCTCTGGATGCCTTCATTGCCCAAGCAATTGCCATTGATGGGCGGGACCAGGACCATCTGGCGCACCGTTCCTATCTCCTGCCCTCCCGGGTGGAACCAGAGTCAGTGCCTATGGAGCTGGTAATCACCAGACTTCCCGTGGAGGAGAGAGAACACAGGAGGTGTCAGGGGCTGTGCCTGTTCTGCAGGGAGAAGGGGCACTTCCAGAAGGGATGCTCCTTGGCCCAGACGTGGAGCAGGAAAAGGGTGAGTACCCAGACTGAGCAACTGGGCACAGTAGGTGCTCTGTGTTTAAACAACATTGCTAGCCCTTTCTGTTACCCAATTGTGCTGTCCGGTGGTTCTTTCACTCCACAACAGCCCTGATTGACTCCGGAGCCGTGGAGAGCTTCCTAGACTAGTCCCTAGTCACTGCGTTCTGGTTTCCATTGCGCCGTTTGAGGTCCTCAATGCCCATACAAGCACAGGATGGTCATCCTTTGGGGTCCGGCTCGATAACCCACGTCACTTGCCCTCTCATGCTCACCATCAACGGCTGCCATCGGGAGAGATTGGAACTGCTGGTACTGTCGTTCTCCATACATCCCGTCATCCTGGGCCTACCGTGGCTCCAACAGCATGACCCTACCATCACATGGAGCAAACGGAAGGTTCCGGGATGGTTGATGAGGTGCTGGAAAGCCTGTCTGTCTGTCACGTGTGGAGCCATGTCAGTGGAGAGCCCCCAGGGCGCCCTCCCAGCGAACATCCCACCTGAGTATGTGGACCAGAGCGGGGTGATCTCCAGCGAAAAAGCCAAGTGTCTCCCTACCCATCGCTCCTGGTACTGTGCCATTGACCTCCTCCCAGAGACCGTGCCCCCCAGGAACAGGATCTACCCACTCTCTGTGGCCATGAACGAGGCCGTGGAGACCTACATAAAGGAGACACTGGAGCAGGGCTACATCCGCCACTCCACCTCCCCTACTTCAGCCAGTTTCTTTTTTGTGAAGAAGAAGGACAGTGGGCTAAGGACCTGCATCGACTACAGAGGACTGAACTCCATCACAGTAAAATACTGCTACCCGATGCCCCTCGTCCCGTTGACCTTAGAGCAGCTTAGGGGGGCGCGCATCTTCACCAAGCTGGTCCTCCGGAGCATGTACAACCTCGTGCGTATCCGGGAAGGAGAGGAGTGTAAAACGGCGTTCGGTACGGCGTTGGGCCCCTATGAATACCCGGTAATGCTGTACGGGCTAGCCAATGCACCGGCAGTGTTCCAGGTCTTTATTAACAAGGTGTTCTGGGATATGTTGGGGAGGTACGTTGTGGTGACATTTACCCCCCAACATACCCGGAACACGTGGCCCATGTCCGTGCTCTCTATGTTAAAGGGGAGAAGTGTGTGTTTCACACCCTCACTGTCTCCTTCCTTGGGTACCACATCGCTCCGGAGGGCATGAGGATGGAAGGGCTGAAGGTGGAGGCGGTGAGGTCATGGCCGGTCCTGGTCCCATGTGCCTATTATTCCAAGAAACTGTCTGCTGCAGAGAAGAACTACGATGTGGGTGACCCGGAGCTACTGGTGGTGAAGTTGGCATTAGAGGAGTGGAGACACTGGCTAGAGGGTGCCCGGAAGCCGTTCACTGTCCTAACCGACCACAGGAACCTCAAATATGTCAGGGTAGCGCGGCGCTTCAGCCCCCGCCAAGCCCGCTGAACCCTATTCTTCCAGCGTTTCCAGTTCACCCTGACGTACCCCCCTGGTATGAAGAACGTCAGGGGTACGCACTCTCCTGGCTACATGGCTTGGGTGCTGAACTACCCAGAGACAAACCCATCCTACCCTCTTCATGCATCATGGGTCCTCTCTCCTGTGACATTGATACAGACATTCAGAAGGCAGGGAGATGGGCTCCCGCACCAGCAACCTGCAGCCCGGACAAGACCTATGTGCCCCGGAGAGTGCAAGGCCGGCTGGTGAACTGGGGGCACACCACCCCTGCTACAGGCCATCTGGGCATCAGTCAGACCCTGGAAGTGCTCAGATCAAATTATTGGTTGCCTAGAATGGGGAGGACTGTGTGGCACTACATCATGTCATGCACCGTGTGCACAGTCTAAGGCGCCGCGAATGGCTCCGGCGGGGAAACTCCCAGTACTTCAGTGGCCTTGGTCACACCTGTCAGTGGACTTTCTCACGGACCTACCACCTGCAGAGGGGAAATCTACTATCGCCGTGGTGGTGGACAGGTTCTCGGAGATGGTTAGATTCGTCCCACTGCCCAGCCTCCCCTCTGCCCTCCAGGCCACTGAAATGCTATTCCAGCAGGTTTTCCAGCTGTATGGACTTCGTGACCAACAAGGTGTGGTTGTCCACGAGGGATCTTCCCCTCCGTCTGCCCTGCCGTAAGCTTGGGCCATGGTATGTGGGACCATTCTGTGACCTCAGGAAGGTAAATGACGTGTCGTACACCCTGCAGCTCACCTCTCCCTATACCAACATCTCACCCACCTTCCATGTCTCTCTCCTCAGGTTGGTGGTTCCTGGTCCAGTGGGGAGATCCGGGGCTGAGGGTCTGGTGTATCAGGTGGAGTCGATCCTGGACTCCTGGTTATGGCAGGGTCAGATCCAGTACCTGGTGGACTCGGTGGGGTACGACCCTGAGGAATGCAGCTGGGTCCAGGCGGCGGACATCTGTGATCCCTCCCTGACATCGAACTTCCACGCTCGCTGTCCACGATCGGCCTGCTCCTCGACCTCAGGGTCACCCAGGGCGCCGGCTGGTAGTGGCGTCCGGAGCCACGCCTAGGAAGGGGGGTACTGTGACATCTGCTTTGCGTGGCACCACAGCTCCTCTTTCTATCCGGCGCTCCACCTTGCTGGTATACTAACCACCAGCTGGAGAGTGATGACAGCAGCGCACCACAAGGATGTACCTATTTTCACTCACTCATAAATTTTGTCCATGTTGTGTACGTTTGCTAGTGCACCTCACAGATTATTGTTTCCTGACGTTTCAACGTGAGGTGCTTTATCTGTACAACAATATACAAGAGACTTATAAAGAACGTAACTGACATTGCTTGGTTTTTGGTTTTCTTTCCTTTTTGCCTCATTTTTACGCACACTTGGCACTCATACCGTCACACTAATCTTCTTGCTAGTCCACTTGCAATACAAGTTCCACCCTCTTTCTGGTTGAAATGCAAATTGAGTCAACCAATCACATGCCTGTCTTCCATCACCTGTAGGAAACTGTCCTGCGCACGAAAAAATCCCTTTTTCATGTGTATGTCACTCATTTCTAATAAGCATTTTTTTATCTAAATCTTATAATCACAAAAATCTGATAATCTGATGTTTTTCGGGAACTGTTTTGGCTCTATAGCGCTTTATTTAGAACCTGTGGCCAGAAATTCTGGAATGCATCTTTAACTGTATATGAGATGTCTTGTTGTGCTGAAGTGGTGAAAAACAAAAACAAGACTTGGGTCTGGTCCTTACTAAGGCCTGTAGTGTATCGAACCTCCAAGATATCTTTGCCTACTGTATGAGGTTAATTTTTCAGTAGCTCAAGTCTAATAACAGTTGCAAATGTCAATGTATAATACCTACATTGTATACTGTATATTATATATTTACATTAAGTGAAACAAAATAATGAATTCTCTTGATCAGCCAAACTCCCACTGACCAACCCAGAGCAGTAAGCACAGGGTCAGCCGCATTACAGCTCCCATGGTGCAGTGTAGTGTTAAAATATTCCACATGAAGGGCATAGCAGCCAAAGAGATTCTGCCGCTTAATTTGACTGACTGTCTACTAATTGAATTGGCCCTGGAGGCCCGGTCTGTGATTTTCAGCCGTCCTGGAATCCCCATGGATTGATGTTGTGATGTGTTCACGCCAGATGAGCAAGCTTGGCGGGATGACAGGGGACACATGGGCACCTGCCTTGACATCATTCCAAACTCTAAACTCCTGTTACTTCCGGAAACAGAAAAGAACAGACAGTTTAGTCACAGGCCAAGTCCTTAATGGCACCCTATTCCCTACATAATGCATTACTTACAACTTACCCATTTTACGGGGAGCTGGGTACCATTTGGGACTTTGCCCCACTACTCCCTCCTCTCTAATGCCATTAAAGATTAATTATGAAATGGCAATTTGCTTTATAGCAGGACAGATTATGGCTGATTCCATTACTCATCAACTGTTGTATAAACTCCGCCCCTCTGGCAGTCCAGGCAGACTGAAGCAAATGTTGACAGTCTGAAAGATTTCAAATTGTATTTGAACCCAGATGGTCTGTCTGGCAGCAGAGAGATGGAAGATAAAAGAGATTGACAAGCCATGGAGGGAGGACTTGAATTCAATAATTAAGTAGTATGTCAGCCTAAGGCCATGTTGTGCCTGGGTGTATAGGACAACAGCAGGAGAGGATGACATTGTATTGTGATGTACAGTTAGGTCCAGAAATATTTGGACACTGACACAATTTTCATAATTTTGGCTCTGTACGCCACCACAATGAATTTGAAATGAAAAAACCAAGAAGCAACTGAAGTGCAGACTTTGAGCTTTAACGCAAAGGGTTGAACAACAAAATCGAATGAAACGTTTAGGAATTGCAACTATTTTCATACACAGTCCCCTTATTTCAGGGGCTCAAATGTAATTGAACAAATTAACACAATCATAAATAAAATGTTTATTTTTAATACTTCGTCGATAATCCTTTGCAGGCAACGACTGTTTGAAGTCTGGAACGCATGGACATCACCAAACGCTGGGTTTCCTCCATTGTGATGCTTTGCCAGGCCTTTACTGCAGCTGTCTTCAGTTGTTGTTTGTTCGTGGGTCTTTCTGCCTTACGTTTTGTCTTCAGCAAGTGAATGTATGTATGCTCGATCGGGTTGAGATCAGATTAACTCAGCCATTGCAGAATATTCCACTTCTTTGCCTTAAAAAACTCCTGAGTTGCTTTTGCAGTTTGTTTTGGATCTTGAGCCGTTCCAAGCCTTCTCCATACTGTTTTTCTTCCTATCATTCTGGTACAGGTTGATCTCATTTTTATCTGTCCAAAGAATGCTGTTCCAGAACTGGGCTGGCTTTTTTAGATGTTTTTTGGCAAAGTCTAATCTGGACTTTTCTATTCTTGAGGTTTATGAATGGTTTGCACCTTGTGGTGAACCCTCTGTATTTGCTCTCGTGAAGTCTTCTCTTTATGGTAGACTTGGATAATGATATGCCTACCTTCTGGAGTGTTCTTCACTTGGCTGGATGTTGTGAAGGTGTTTTTCTTTACCATGGAAAGGATCCCACAATCATCCACCACTGTTGACTTCCATGGACGTCCAGGCCTTTTGGTTTTGCAGAGCTCACCAGTGTGTTCTTTTTTTCTCAGAATGTACCAAACTGTCGATTTGGCCACTCTTAATGTTCCTGTTATCTCTCTGATGAATTTTGCAGCCTAAGGACGACCTGTTTCACTTGCACTGAGAGCTCCTTTAACCGTATGTTGTCGGTTCACAGCAACAACTTCCAAATGCGAATGCCACACCTGGAATCAACTCCAGATCTTTTACCTGCTTAATTGATGAAGAAATAACAAAGGAATAGCCCACACCTGTCCATGAAACAGCTTTTGAGTCAGTTGCCCAATTACTTTTAACTATAACTTGAATATATTTGGGTAAACAGACAAAATAACAAAACTTGTGTCAGTGTCCAATTATTTCTGGTTACTTTATTAATGATTTACAAATGCATTAACTTACAGTGTGTACTGTCAATTCTTCATGTTGATACCGGACATTTCCACAGGAATACACAATTTATACTGTAATTTCTTAATGTTGATACAGGACATGCATTCATGTTGGCATGAACAATAAGCTAAGTAATTCAAAAATTGTGATTAATCATGATTAACTACAGAAGATTATGCGATTAATCCTGAATAATTATTTTAATCGTTTGACAGAACTAATTATTATTAGTAAGAGTAATCAGTTATTCACATTTTATATTTTTTCCATACAGAAAGAATTTCAAAGTGCTTAGGATGCATAGTAACCACAAGGAGAATACAAAATAATGCAGAACTCAACTGTTTCCATTCAAAACAAATGTGCCAATATGGAGGCTGCTTATTTATCTATTTGAAATAGTAATAATTTTCCTTCCACAGCTGCGATCTACACATTAATGTTTGTGTTGGACTGGGTATCTTTACACTATCCCTACATTTTGAGGACAGAAATCTACACCATTCTCTTCTACTTCCTTCTCTTCTACATCTTTCTGGTATGTAGTACAGGTGAAGTATTCTTTCCCTCACGTTGCCAACACTTTGCGTAGTGTTGGATGCCATTTGGCTGTTGGACATTGCTGTTTGGCTCGTGGCTGCCTGTGCTCATGATTGGCTAGGCCAGACTGTTGTCTTGCTAGGAAATGTTGATTGTTGTGCACATCATAAATATCCATAGGCTGCTCATCCAGGGGAGTTTATTCTGCCATAGACCATTTTGTAAGTATCCATCTGGGGCCCCTCTGTCCAGTCCATGCAATCATCCTGATCTCCTCCGTAGCAGGAGTTTCACTGGAAGATGGCAGGGGCTGTGTTGGGCTGGTAATGACATGCAGAAGGAGGCATATTCAAAAATAAACTGCCATTGTCCCTGCAAAAAAAAATCAAGTATTTATAATTCCCTTTTTACATCATTCGTCCCGTTGCGTACTCTATACCTTAATCTGGTCCTGGGAGGGATTCACTCCAGACATGGGAGGCCCTCCAGTCACCTGAGTGATCAGCCACAAACCCAGAACATCCTTAGGAACTGAGATCCTCATATTCCAGGTAAACTGGTCTGCAGGAATGAGACCATGAAGGTGCGAGAACTGGCTCAGATAATGTAGAATATCCATTATTTTAAAAATGTGGTGAAGTTAATGAAGAGAAGTGATTAAAAGTAGTATGATTAGTACAGCTTTAAAGTGTCTATAAATGATTTGTTTTAAAATATTGATCACCTTTAGAGTGCACTACTTTTGACCAGGGCATTTTGATGACATAACATCAAAAAGTATCAATATTAACAAATTACAGTACAAACTGTGTGCATTCCTGCAAAAAAGACATGAGTTAATGTCCTGTGTCAACATGAACACAGTACACACTTTTATGCATTTGTTAATCAGTAAAGATCAGTAAAAACCAACAAAAATAGTATTTCAAATTACAAGAATTGAAATGATGATAACGTTTCATTTTGGCCAGCTGTCTTAACCACTACGCTAGTCTAACCACTACACTATTCAACAATAGGTAATCATTCACTCAGACAGTCACTCAGCCAGTCACTCACTCAGAGGATTTTCCATTTCCTTGCTGGCTCGGCTTTTGGGGTCTGGCAAAAAAACGTACAAATAAGAAACACGTAGAAAAGAGAACTAGGTCTGGGGACTGGACTAAAATCATTATCAACTGTGGGAGATAAGCAGGTATTCCGGTTGCAGGGAGGCAGCAAAGTTCACGCCCCGCTCTACAGTAGGCATGTCATCTGTACATTTTTGCCCCTGATAGATGAGGATGAAAACATCTGTGTTATTCGTCAAAACTCATCAGTTTGAAAGGGGAAATCAAGTTGCTACATCACTTATTTCACCTATAAATTAATGACAGTTAATAGTTCACTGACTGTTGAAGAAATGCCTTAAGCATTTCTCTTACCCCAGCATCAACATCTTTATTAAAGGTAGTCAATTTATATCTGAGTGCAAAGCCAGTTTCAAGATAACTCATGTATTTCTTTTTTTTACAGAAAGTAATCTAATCCCAATAGTCTTAAAAAATCTCATGATTCATACAGATAATAATAATGTTCATGAACAAGTTACATTTATCTTTTTCTTTGAAACAGCCTTTTTTGGATGTTTAACTTGTGTAGTTTTACTCTATTGCAGAAACATTCCATTGACGTCAACATCCTTTGCTGTCCCTGTAAAGGAGAGTCTCTGTATCTTCTAGGAGCACTTAGATGTCATCCTTCCCTCCCTCAAACAGAGAAGGGTGCACAAGATAATGACAGGTAATTATTCTCCTTTATGATTAATACCACATTCTACTATAGCACAAAGGGGTGTGTTTGTGTGTGTGTGTGTCGATGTGTGTTTTCACCTGTGTGGCAGAGGATGTGTGCCTCTGTCTGTCTGTGTGTGTGTGTGCCAACCCAGCCTTAGGGCAGGAAGTAGTGGTGACTCAGAGGTGCTGGTGGATAATTGCAGGGAGTATTGCGTGAACGTGCCCTCTCCTGCATCAGCTTTGGGTCAACACCCCAGGGGAACCACCTAGCCCATTGCTGAAAAACGAGGCACTTGAATGCAGCCCAGCTGCTAAACTTGAACGCAACTCTGCTGCCACCCTTTGGCAAGGCATACTTGCCCCTAATCAGGCTTTATCAGCGAGAGGATAAAAGGGCCTCGGAAAAGCAGTTATTCACAGAAGAGTAGTACAATTTTTTCTGCAAAATGTAGGTCTCAAAAGTATTGGCAACCTTACGCTAAATATTTTGTGAAGACTCCTCAGGAGTGGATAACCGCACTGTGCCTCATCCTCTAGTCACACAAGGTTGGTGCATACTTTTGGATCGATCTTGGACCACTCCTCCACGCAGCACATTTCAAGCTCCTTAATTGTCTTAGGTTTGCACTTGTCGACTGCCCAAAAAGCATAGAATTTCCTAACAGATACCCCATTGTTTGGTTTTATTTTAAATACCCTTTAGAGATGCCAATACTTTTGAAACCAATGTTTTGCAAAATATGTGTGTTATAAATGTTATGCTGGCTAAGTCAGTGAACATTCATTAATCAACAACGATACAGAAGTTTAGGAAATGAAAACACCTACCATCTGATTCATTTTGCTAACCAATATGCCACGTCTGGAATTAAGATCATGGTATATACTGTATTTACACTTGTGTCCCGGCATGGATAGAATCACACTCACCATGCTGTTTTATTATTTATTTTGTGATCCGAAACATGGTTTGCGATGATTGAGGCAACACAAACAGGATGCTGTTCGTGGATCACAGCTCAGCATTCAACACTATTGTGCCCACTAAGCTTGTTCCTAAGCTCAGGACTTAACACCTCCCTTTGCAATTGGATCCTGGACTTCCTGACGAGCAGACCCCAGGTGGTAAGCATGGGCAACATTCCAGGTGGTTTAGCAGCTGGGCTGCATTCACCACCTCTGCACTGTCCCTGAGCATCGGAGCCCCGCATGTCTGCGTTCTCAGTCCCCTCTCATACTCCCTGTTCACACATGACTGTGTGGCCACACACAGCTCCAACTACATCCTTAAGTTTTTGGACGACACCACCATCCTGGGTCTCATCTCCAACAATGATGAGACTGCTTACAGAGAGGAGGTAGGGGACCTGGCTACATTGTGCCAGGACAACAACCTCTCTCTCATCATCTGCAAGACTAAAGAAATGATCGTGGACTTCAGGAAGTGGCAGACAGGGGATCACGCCCCCATACACATCGATGGAGCTGAAGTAGAGAGAGTCTCCGACTTCAAGTTCCTCTGTGTGTTCATCAAAGATGACCTCACCTGGTCCAGGCAAGCAGACTCGGCAGTAAAAACTGCCCAAGTGACTATACTTTCTGAGAAGACTCAAGAAGTTTGGCATGTCTGCGGACAATCTCACCAATGTTTACAGGTGCACCATTGAGAGCATTCTCTCAGGCTGCATTACTGTCTGGTACAGCAGCTGCTCCACTGCTGATCGCAAGGCCTCATTTTTTGGTCTCATTATGCTCTTTTTATTATTATTACTTTTTTTTTACCTTTAACCCACTTTAATTGACCCCTTGTTATATATTTTATTTTACTGCATTATTTGGAGCCCTGGCATAAGATTCTCACTGTACAAGTATAGGGTCCAGAATCTCAACATCATCAAAGAGCCCTGATACAGATGCTTTTGAATCACCAAGAAGCAAAAGGAAATGAATAAATAAAAAGTATCTCATTTATGTAAGAAGCTGAAGAATGATCGGGCATGAATGGATCCCCCAAAAGGCATGTGATTTCCCAAATATCTAAACTCAATGATTTACAATGGAATTAAGCATCCATAGTGTGCATAGTCTGTCCTATCGTATTTTGTTGTGTTTCTTTGGCTACCTATTACCAGTCTGTACAATGTTTAGTGGATGGTGTGAAACGGTGATTAGCTAATTCACTCATAACAGATTAATTTGTGTGTAATAAAATCGGGTGGATTGGGGTGTTGGGGTGCTTGTTCCTTGGCAAAACAAAAGAATAGGAAACTGAATTTATTACACAGTTTTCAATAAATGAAAATGTGTAGGCTGCTGTATGTCGGCAACATTGCCGTTCAAGTACAAAGGCCAAAGAACCTACAGCGTTAATATCTATTGCATGAATTGAATACCCAATACAATCTAACTCATTGAAGATATGCTGACTATAACTGTAACAGCATAGGTCAATGATAAGAAGAGCCAAGAGCCTTGACGGTGGAGCCATTAAATCACCAAGAAGCCAAGGTGTTTCAGAGTAAATGCCTCAATGAATATCCAAAATGACAACATAGTGTATATACAGTGCACTTCTGCTGGCCGCCACAGTCAAAAGGAATGCGCTACATAGGGAAAAGGATGCAAATTTGGATATAGACACATTTTCATTTGTCAATGAGCTAATTGACTCTTTAGCAATTGATTCATTAGTCTGTGATTAACCAAACCGACTGAAAGGGGTGTCAGGCTGCTTAGTGCCAGTCTACAGAAAGGGATCTGAATGATTAATTGCTCAGCTGCACCCTAAGCTCAAAGGCTTTCATCTGGATTTAAGGATTTCTCAAGACAAGCAATACCTGCTGTATAATGACTGTGTTTGTGTGTTCATAGTAGCAGTTCATTCCCTGTGTTGTGCACTGCATTCTAGTAGAGTAGTCTAATAAAGGTTTCTCCCCCCAATGTGTCAAATTATCACACAAGGTAACATTTTAAAGGGAAATAATAAAGAAAATTATTTTGGCGAAGTTCAAAATCAAAAACTGGGATTTTCTATGTTAGAGACCAAGGACAGAAGAAAGGACAGGATGGCATGAGGTGACATTTGGATAGTCAAAAGTATCCTCTTTAGATGCTCTACAGGCATTTTTGTTAATAAGAAACTATCAAAACGAAAGTAAATGCTTGCTAAGGTTAAGGTTAAATTTACAATAAGGGCAAGGGTTATGGAAAGGGTCAAGTTTAGGGATAGGATGAAATTTAAGGTTAGGGTAAGTGTTAGTAGATAGTTAATAAAAAAAATGCATGCTAAGTTTAATGTTAGGGTTAGGTTTACAATAAGAGTTAGGGTAAGAGTTTGGAAAAGGTTAAAGTTTAGGGGATAGGACGAAGTTTAAAGTTAGGGTTAGTAGATAGTTAACTGAAATGTTATTGATAGTCTGTAGACAGTCTGTAAAGCATCTACAGATTGACTATCCAAATAAAGTGTATCCACATTGTCATATGTCAATATGACAACCTGGATACTGCCCGACCCTAATATTGTAATAAAGTAGTCAAACATCACTTTTGTACAATATTTAATGTATGTTTATAAGATTCGATTGCCCCTGCTGCTTTATCAGACAGGTGCTGTCTGTGACCCTGATTGTCAGATTTAGTGGTACTTTGATCTGACTGTTTTTCATCGTGGTGAATCAGAACTACTGCACTATAATTTCATATGCAACACTATCAATAGCATGGTTTCCTATCATGTAGTTTGCTGTCCCTTGACCTGCACTCTAAAGCTTTAGTACACTGCAGGCCATCATGCTAAAATCAGTTTTGGAACACAAAGATGACAAGAGCCGTCAGTCAGCTGTCATTTGCTAACATGGCTATGATAGTTGCAATGGTGACAACATAAATGGCTGCCATAAAAGTTGTAGAACTTCCCTAAACTTAGAAAACAAATCCCTTTTGGTTACCCACAGCAGTCAAGCTTGCTACCATTTCGGCTTACTGGAACACTCAAACCTACTGGTAAAGATTTAACTACCACCATGTTCTGTAAACAGATTTAGCTATAGCAAGTTACTTAGGCAATAACTGTCAAAGTCACAAGGCTAGGAATTAGATTGGTATTCCATGTAGACTTGCATGTTCAGACTGTTGAAGAGAAACAAAAACTTGATCCTAATCAGATATGAATAAATAATAGTATGATTCACTTCAAACTGCTATTGTGAACAAGGCCTCAGGAAAAAATAAGGTCCAAAAATTGTTATTTTATGTGATCAATGTGTATTATACACAGCAGCTCACCACCAAGGACAACTTTCAGACAAACGCAGAGTAGGCGGAGATAAATTATTTGGTCTATAAATTATCTGGTCTATGTATTATTTGGTCTCTGTAATGCATACACCAGACAGAGATCATTAAGAATGAGTTTGTTAACATTGCTTTTGGCAAGCAATGTAGCACTTCCGCTTTCAACTTATGTTTGAATGGGGCCTATGTGTGCAAAAGCTGTCAGACTGACGTATATAGCGAATGATAGAGCAGCAGAAGAATTTTGTTTCAGTTATCAGCGAAGTGCTATAGGTTTATGGTTTATGTCTGTGGACAGGGAACATGGTAGCTGGGCTCAGAACACAATATTACATCAGGTTTAGAGCGCCTGGGAAAGGGTGAGCTGGAAGATCAAGGGACATTAGAATGAAAATAGAACTGTGTGAAATTAGAACAAGCCATTTTAATTACAGAAACGAATCATTTGTATTTCAGAAAGAGAATATTATTTCAAGGTTATTACCTTAAGACAAATGGCTAAAATCAAGAAAGAACAGATTCTGAGGTTTCCAAAACACATTCCTTTCCAAAAATATTCTCAGAAATGATACAAATGATCTCTATCACAATATATATATATATATAT
>JACXGI010015467.1:0-17382 GCA_016801175.1 Esox masquinongy
CCCCTCTGAGCCTGGGTCCTCTCTAGGTTTCTTCCTAAATTTTGGCCTTCTTAGGGAGTTTTTCCTAGCCACTGAAATTCAACACTACTGTTGTTTGCTCCTTGGGGTTTTAAGGCCGGGTGTTTTGTAAAAGCACTTTGTGACAACTGCTGATGTAAAAAGGGCTTTATAAATAAATTTGATTGATTGATTGATTGATATGCTTCCACCGTTCTGGATTACATCAACATCTGCATCAACAATGTCACCACCCATAAACTAATAAAGACCTTCCCCAATCAGAAGTTGTAGATGAACTGTGAGGTCTGACAACTGATAAAGGCACGCAACGCTGCTTTCAGAACCAGCGATCCGCGATGCGGATTGAGGAGCACTTCAACAATACAGTGGGTATAGAAAAGAATCACCCCCCTGTAAAATAATCACATTTTGTTGCTTTGCAGCCTGAAATGAAGACAGACACAGTTTTTGTTTCATTCAGCTGTATTTACTCAGTGCGACTTATAACATCCAAGTGAAAGATATAACACCAACATGTCAGAAAAAATAAATAAAAAAACAATCACTGAGTTGGAAAAAGGATCACCCCCCTCCTAAAAATGACTTGTAAACCCAACCAGGTGTAGTTAATCACCTTCTCAATAGCACACAAAGCCAATTGACTTTCAACTGTGATCAGCCCTGGTCATTTTGATTAGCTCAGCATGAAACAAGCTTTTCCTGAAGCATTTCAGTTCTTGGTAGTGCAACTGAAGACAACAATCAACTATGGGTGGCAAGGCATTGTCAAAAGATCCCCGGGATAAAGTTGTGGACAGGCACAAGTCAGGAGATGGATACAAAAACATTTCAAAGGCTTTATCAGTGCCTAGAAGCACAGTGAAGTCTATTATTAAGAAGTGGAAGGTATTTGGTACAACACAGACCCTCCCTGGGTCAGGACGTCGCTCCAAACTGGATGAAAGAGCCAGGAGGAAACTGGTCAGAGAGGCTACCAAGAGGCCTACAGCAACTCTGAAGCAGTTGCAGGAATTAATGACAAAGAGTGGTCATTGTGTGCATGTGACAACAATTCTCCACAAATGTGGCTTGTATGGGAGGGTTGCAAGAAAAAAGCCACTCCTCAAGAAAGGCCACATGCAGTCACGACTGGACTTTGCCAAAACGCACCTTGAAGATTCTAAGGCCACGTGGAAAAAGGTGTTATGGTCAGATGAGACTAAAATAGAATTGTTTGGCCTCAACGCCAAGCGATATGTCTGGTGAAAATACAATACAGTTCACCATCCAAATGACACCATTCCTACAGTAAAGCATGGAGGTGGTAATATCATGTTATGGGGTTGTTTCTCTGCAGCAGGGACTGGAGCACAGGATAGAAGGAAAAATGGATGGGGCAAAATACTGTCAAATTCTTGAGGAAAATCTGCTGTTCTCTGACAGAAAGTTGTCAATGGGAAGAAGATTTACCTTCCAACATGACAATGACCCAAAGCACACAGCAAAACTGACCACACAGTGGTTGAAGGAGAAAAAGGTGAATGTCCTTGCATGGCCTAGTCATAGTCCAGACTTAAACCCCATTGAAAATCTGTGGAATGACTTGAAGACAGCAGTCCACAAACGGTCACCATCAAATTTAACTGAACTTGAGCAGTTCTGCAAAGATGAGTGGTCAAATATTGCAACGTCTAGATGTGCAAAGTTAGTAGAGACATATCCCAACAGACTAAAGGCTGTAATTAAAGCAAAAGGTGGTTCAACAAAATACTGAAACAAGGGGGTGATCCTTTTTCCAACTCAGTGATTGTTTTTTTCATTTATTTTTTCTGACATGTTGGTGTTATATCTTTCACTTGGATGTTATAAGTTGCACTGACAACCTCACCTCAACCTCACCTCAACCTCACCTCCTCCACCCTGATTCTGAAAACTGGTGTTCCACAAGGCTGTGTGCTGAGCCATCTCCTGTACTCCCTCTTCACCCACGACAGTGTTCCTGTACACAGTTCCAACACCATCAAGTTCGCAGACGACACCACGGTGGTAGGCCTGATCAGTGACAATGACAAATCAGCCTACAGGGAGGTGGTCAAGTGCCTGGTGGCATGGTGTGCTGACAATAACCTGGCTCTCAATGCAAAGAAAACCAAAGAGCTCATTGTGGATTAAAGGAAGTCTAAAGGCTGCATTCACGTCCCAGTTCGCATCGATGGCACTGAGGTGGAGCGTGTGCCCAGCTTCAAATTCCTGGGTGCCCACATCTCCGAGGACCTCCCCTGATCCCTCAACACCTCAGCCCTGGTGAGGTGTTGAGGGATCAGGCATAGCAGCGCCTGTACTTTTTGAGGAGGCTGAAGAAGGCCCGTCTGTCCTCCAAAATCCTTGTGAACTTTTACCGCTGCACAATCGAGAGCATTCTGACTAACTGCGCCACAGTGTGGTTTGGCGGATGCTCCGTAGCCGACTGGAAGGCCCTGCAACGAGTGGTGAAAACTACCCAGCACATCACTGGTGCCCAGCTCCCAGCCATCATTGACCTCCAGCACAAGCGGTGTCTGCACAGGGCGCGCGGCATCGTCAGGGACCCTTCACATCCATGCCACAAACTGTTTACCCTCCTCCCATCAGGCAGGCGGTAAAAGGCTCCTCGTTCCCACACCAGCAGGCACAGGAACAGTTTCTTTCCATCTACTGTAACCCTGCTGAACTCTGTGACATCACCCCCCCCCCGTTGCACACTACTCCCTTTGTACTACTCTGACATTGCCTTGCAAAGTCTGATAATGGAAGTTTTCAGTTGTTACAGGTACGTGTCTGCCTCGGCAACCTCACTGCTGCTATCCCTGCATTTCAATTGCACATGCACATTCAATTTGCCTCTGTGCACACATAGTATTGCCACCGTATTAGCATTTTTTATTTTATTTTTTATTTTTTTTACAGTTGTTACATAATCGTCTACCCCAGGGACCTCATTGCTGCCATCTCTGCATCCCAGTTGCACATTCTACCTTACTCCTTCAATTTGCCTCCCTGTACTTGTACTTGTTCAATGACAATAAAGTTGAATCTAATCTAATCCAACCATAACCCAAAAGCCTAGAAAACATTTTAAAATGTCAGCACTCTTTAATCATGACTTCACCATGTGTCATGTCTTCAAGTAATGTTAGGACATTTTGGTAAAATATGGTCCTGAAAAGGTAAGGAAACATGTGCGCGCACGCACACGCACGCACACACACCTTTTGGTTATTTAAAATGGGTATTGGGCAATGTCTGGAATCTTGTGGCAAGTGATAGCAATTCTATTGATTAGAATTCAATAGGAAATAGGTACAGGGACAAAATTCTCTTGGCACAATTAGCAGTAAATTTCTTGCAAGGAGAGAGGAATCAAAGATTATAGAATAAACCGAGAGACATCTCTGGGGTCAGTTGGAAATACATTCAATACTTACACAGGAATGGGTGGGGGTAAGAATCTGCATCCTGTAAAGACAATTATGTTCCTTTATCCCTTCCTGCCCCCAGTTGTGTCTCTTCCTGTATCCTGTCCTAAGTGTTCACCCAAATGGGCAAGTTGCCCCTACTTCCCCCAAGGGGCTAAGGGAACATTGTAAATTACCCTTTCAAGGTAGCTGGCCACATTCCAGAAGAACAAAGAACATATACACTTGTTGATTTAGGCAGATTAACAAATGGTCAGCGGATCCAATGGTCTACTAATATCATTCAGACATTTATCATTCATACATTTCTGTAGAATCCAAAAAATACATCAGTTCAAGAAATTTTTATAACAGCTACCAGGTTTGAAATATGTAGTGCTGAATGCAGCAACATGAACAGTCCCAGTCCCCTTCGTCACTTTAAAAAGCTGTATTCTCTGTAGCCTAGTCTTTATTCACAGATCAAAAAACTAAATAGGCCATAGTTACTTCTGTAGACAAATGGCTTATTGATTCATTTGTTTTAAGCATTAAATTATGTGCATTAATCAGTTATACAGTTTAAACCGTTATCTGATGCCTTCAATAAGGGCAGAGTTAAACTTCTTTCAAAAAGTTCAGAATAAAGCATTTTATCACAATTTTATGAGAAAGAATAACCAGTGTAGGACAAAGAGCCACCAACTCACAGACATTACACTACAACAAAGTTCTCTGCTTTATTCATTTAGGCATAAAAAAGGAACAGGCAGGAAACTGTCTGAAATACATCACGGTTGCAGAAACGCAACAGCTATCCATCTGTTCTCTGAGACAAGGCTCAAAGAGAGACAAGAGATTGGATTTCTAAAAAGACGCAAAAATAGAAAAAATGGGTTAGATATGAAAGGTAACAGAAGATGGTTATTCACCAGTTCCAAAAACTAAGTTTGCTTGCATTTGCAGTTTCATTACGATTTATGACATGCAGTGCAATCCTCAAAGAGAGACGTTTTGTGATTGTAAGATTTTCAAAGACTATAGGCTACTATTAGAAAATGTCTACTGAAAATATAACTTTTAAAAATGCATATTCTGTATACTCATACCAAATAATGTAATTCATTTATCCTTTACTTTTTATGTGTGGCTAAGCCTAAAATGGAGAAGGAACTATTTAAAATTCAATCTCATACAAACGTCTATCCCAGCAATATGAAAAAGTCTTAGCATGATTTGCAGAGGTGTTGGAACTGGCCAATTAGCAGTATAGAGAAGGACAATTGACCTATCTATTCACATAAAAAATATGACTGACACACACACACACACACACACACACACACACACACACACACACACACACACACACACACACACACACACCTTCTTGTGGTTGAGGTACAGTACACCCACATCATCCCCATCAGTCCTACAAAGACACTGACATGTTAGATTTCCTAGCACTTAAAGAATATTTCCACACATTATAAGACTGATAGATTATAGATTATGCCAAATGTTCATACTGAGGGTACAAGATGATGGAAACATTTTATACAGCATAAATACATAACCAGTCAGTACCCAGAAATGTCTTGACCTATGAATGTTCACAAATCATGAATGACAACTGAACGTTCACAAATCATGTCGGACATTAAACCAGGCAAAAAAAGGTATTGTCAACAACACAGGACACATTTCTGAGCAAATCAAATACAAAACTGCCTGACTGACCTCTGATTACAGTAATGCTCAACATGCTCTGCTGGGCTGGAACAGACTAAGGTCATAGGATGAGTCTTGCAGTGCTGAACACAGATGTGCTAAGGGGACAGAACAGATTAGACGATCGATCTTGTAAAATTTAGGAACCTTCATTTGCACTGTGGACAGTCTCGCCACAGACACAAAACAATGAAATAAATACAGCAAATATACACATTGAATCACTTACATATTAACTCTTTTGGACATTTTGCTGAAATACAAATTACGATAGATTGTGCCGATTTTGTCTTCAACATACATTGGATGTTCTTCACTGCAAGGCCCACGGGATTTTGGCATTAAGGATTGTATTATTTTGTCTTGTGGCGCCCTCACACTGATGTCTCATTGACCTGATGTCTTAATTGGGTGCCCGTTGGAAAATGTGTGAAAACACTGACCTACAGAAAGTATTTCAGCATTTAAAAAAAAAATGATTACTATCACTAATAATTTAGAAATATACAACCCCCATTCAAAAAAAGTTGGGATGTATACATTTTTTGGGATGCTGTGTAAAATGCAAAGTAACCTATATTCAATAGAACATAGTACAAAGACAACATAACAAATGTTGAAACTGAAAAATGTTGTCGGCATCAAATTCAAAATGGGCATATATTTTTCCAAAAAACAATAACATTTCTCTGATTCAAAATTTGATATGTTGTTTTTGTACTATTTTCAATTAAATATATGGATGAAATGATTTGCACTCATTGCACTTTGTTTTTATTTGCATTTTATGCAGCAAGTTTTTTGGAAACATGGATGTATAACTAAAATATACTGTAGTCACAGAAAGAGATATTTCCTTTCTTTAGGCAAGCCTAAATTAGTTCAATAGTCAACTTTAGTTTAACAAAATTTAATAATATGTTACATTGACTCTGAATCTGAGTACAAATAAATGAATAGGGATTTACATTGTTTTGAAATGACTACCTTATGTAAGGCCTCTTCTATAGGTGTATACAGTGCCTATAGAAACTTCACATCCCCTTAGACATTTTTCCCATTTTGTGGGAAAGATTATTCCTAAAGTATTCCAAAAGTGGAATTGTTTGGCCTAAATGAAATGTGTTACGTTATGGTGCTAACCCAACCATGCACATTACCCAAAATAACACCAGACCTGCTGAGAGGCCTGCTGGTGGCAGCATCATGTTATGGGGATGTTTCTCAATGTCAGGGACTTATACACTTTTCAGGATAGAAAATGAATGGAGCAATTTAAAGAAAACCACTTGAAGAAAACCGTCCTCTCCTAAAAAGCTGAAACTGGGAAATATTTTAGCATGACAACCAGAAGCACACAGCCAAAGTTACAGTGGAGTGTCTAATGAATAAAAACACATCACTAGGTAATTGCCTGCCTATTTTCAAGTGTGGTGGCGTAGGAATCATGGAATTGTATGCTTGACATCAGCAAAGATAGTGCAGTTTTCAGATGAAAAGAAAACAGGATGCAGCTATGCAAAGAAAAAAAAACCTATAGAAGAAGAGTTTCAGTCTGCTTTACACCATACACAGAGAGGAATGCACTTTTCAGGAGGACACAAAGCCAAATCTACACTAAGTGGCTTACCAATAATACAGGGAAAGTTCTTGAGTGGCCAAGTAACAGTTTTGACTTAAGTCTTTAAAATTTTTGGATAAAACATGAAGATTGCTGTCTAGTCATGATCCCTAACACTGTGACAGAGCCTGAAGAAAATCAGAAAGAACATTGGGTATACGATTTGTATCGTACTTTGACATTGCAGAGTATTTTGTGGAGAATGTTAACAAAAAATAAATACATTTCTATCACAATTTATATTGCAACTTCATGTGAAATATTCCTTGCAGGGTTACCACACATACATTCCACTGTAGGTATTGTAGCGACATTTTCAGGTAGTCTGCTTTTAATCACAGCTTTCCTTGGCGAGAAGGCAAAACACTCACACCATTTCATTCCTCAAAGAACAATTGAATTAAAATGACACCTTATGAAGCATATTCATACACCCTGTGCGTGTGTGCTTGTTTTTATTACCTTGTGGGGCCATTTTGTCACCATAATTATAGCAAAACCTGAAAAACATGCCTCGTGGGGACATTTTTTAGGGCCCCATGAGGGGAAAGTCAATTTCCGGCTCAGGGTTTAGGGTCAAACTTACAATAAATTTTAGAGTTAGAATTGGGGGTTCTTTAAGGTCCAGGCGTTGTTGGTTAAGTTTAGGGTTAAGGTTAGGCATTACATCTACTTAAAGTTTAGGCATAAATGTTACTTTATTGAGGTTAAGGTTAGGTTTAGATTAGGTTAAGGTAAGGGTTAGGTTTAGGGTTAAGATTAGGGCAAGGGAGCATGCAATTTAGTTTTTCAGGGCCCCATGAGGATATAAAAACAAACGTGTGTGTGTGTGTGTGTGTGTGTGTGTGTGTGTGATGCAAGTGCCATGTTTCTCCCCAAGGTGGACGGCAAAGGAAATGGAACTATCCACAGTAGGATCAGTTGGGTATGCAAGATACATTTTCTGCTACACTCCAGATTGTGCTGAGCCCTTCTATGTTTATGATTTCATCACATTTAAGGACAGGATATGCAATCATAAGAAGAGGCTATGGAACAGAGGTGCTGATTACAGTTGGCGGTGGATGTTCTTCAAAATCTAAACTGGATCCTTAATGATGCTATTGACAAATGAAAAGTAATGAGCTTGGGACATATAGGTAGGACTCTAAGAAATTGGTTCATTTTTGGTTGATTCTGTACACATTTTTTTTTACTCACTGTTTTAACTTTAATTTTTTTCATACAAATGTTTTGGAGATTTACTCTTAATTTCACTATCTTAGTAGGACATAGAGATGAAACGGTATGAACATTTCACATCATGGTTATAGTGACCAAAATTACCACAGTGATCAGTATTATCGCAGTGTTGTTAAAATGTGCTGGAAATATTCAAAAGTACAGATACACCCACTGAAATCATTTCACCAAGTTTTATATTGAAAACCAACAAACAAACAAACAAAATTAGTGGCACTATGCGCCTTCTGTGTGCATAAACATTAAAATAATAACATTAACATTAAATATGGCACCATGTGGCCATAAGAGGTATAAGTTTCCCTAATACAGGTTTTGATGAGCACAACCTTAAGTAAGCCTCAAATGGGCATTTAAAAGCAACAGAAGTCAAGCAATGTGCATGTAAGAACAATGCAACCATATGTTAACACATCCACTGTGCAGGTGTTGACATTAACATGAACAGCACGAATTAAATGAACAGCACTAATTGTATGTACGTTCTCTCCTCCACAAAGTAATAAGGTGCTTCTGGCCTAACATCCTGTATGTATGCATCTTTGCTCACTTAAAATTAGAATGTAAAAATGTCAGCATATTTACTTTGTCCGGTTTAACTTACCTTGCGTTCGTTATAAAGTAGTGGGTGGTGGTAACTCAAGCGATGGAGTTAAAAAAATGTTTGCATGTTCTGCAGACAGGGTGACCATCTTCGATTAAGTTTCCTTCTGCACTCTTGTAAAACACAAAATACGACCACACTTCAAATGTGGTCATCTTAGAAGGCTGAAAAATCTCCAGAGTGCTATGACAGCGATCCGCCATGTTTTCACACAAAACAAAACACACGTTGCATGGTACGCCTGCGTCTGACTTGCTAACGTCGATTAATGCTGCAGTATTTACCGTGAGTTTTTCAAACCGCGGTAATCAGACACGGTTTAAATGATCATTTAAATTTGAAACGGTAATACTAACCGTAAGTTAGTATAAACGGTTAGTTAAACGGTAATACTATCCCTAGTGAGACAAGAACAAAAGTAGATGTTCTGAAACCATGACAACGCTTTAACTACTTTTAAAGTCTAGAAAAAATACTTTATTTTTCATTTGTGTGCACCTTGCCATAGGCCGTTTTTTCCCGTTTTTCTCCACAATTACGTGATTAAAGACCTGCTTCGCTGCATCAACTCCCAGCAGACTCAGGAGAGTGGATGCTGAGATAACTGGACGTTTATCAATACGCGTTTTTGTCCGTACTTGTGAACTCGTTTGACGTCATCTTTCATGGCCCAAGTACAGTTCCAATCCAAAGAACGCAAGTTACCAAGTACGCCTAAAATGCCCGGATGTGTACTTGATCCGCCCCTTTTATCGAGGATGCATGGATTGGTGACTTGTTCAGCGAGAACGTATCTGATATCCCAGAAGTCATTGCAAGATGTCAGGAGAGCAGGATAAACTCCACAACTGTAATAAGTTTTAACTTTTCTTATTTCAGGTAAACGGTACCTGTAAATTAGCATCTGAAAAAAAAATAGACGAGAAATGGGCATTGTAGTCGCTGAATATTTGCTTATTTTATTTAAGAAACGGCTAATTTATAAATTTGCTCCGACTTTTCGATCAGCTAGCTAACGTTATTCAGTGCAGTGGAGAGGCTAGTTAACGTTAGCTAAGTTAAATAATTATAGTACCGGTAGATAGGGTCAGCAAAAATGTCACATACAAATGTCATATATCATATTATTATGGCTATAGTCTCCATACAACCTTCTGCCGTTCATATTCACATAAATATTTTATTCAGCGACTACGAGGAGGTTACAGCCCTCATAGAGTGGAGGGGTATTGCGCAATAGCCAAGTACACATGCATCTCAATCCAGATAGGCGCGTCCTCTGTCCTCGCGATCTTGCAAGACCGTTCTAGCAAGGACGCTTGGCAAGAACGTTCTTCTCAAGGACACAAGTACGTTCTTAGCGTACTTGGAATTGATAAACAGCCAACTGTCTTCTTAAGCACATCCAATGGTGTTCTGGTTCTTATCAGAGTTGTCACTCAACCAGAAAGTCAAGACCAATATTCTCACGCGCTGGAAGCAATACACTCTCTGGCCTTCTTTTTCCCTCCCACGCTGTATCCACGTTCTGTCAAATCGTTTTGTTTTCACTTTGGAATGTAAAACATACACATACGCACGTTGATAACAACATGTGGCCAAGAGCCTGTTACAATTAATCCAAATTAAATTGGGTTAATCTGACAGGAAAAATAGCCAATTCTGTAGAGAAGACCTATTCCTTTAAAAGTGAATAACTGGTATGACACCTATTTCAACAGGACATGCTAATACATTATTTTTGTGTGTCTGTGTATACTTTACGAATTTTTAAATTGGCTTTAGTACAGGTATATCGTAGGGAATGACCATTTGGAAACAAGATGAAAATCGTAACACAAATAAATTAACGTCAGCCCACTTGTTGCTAAATTTATTTTATCAAATAATTTCAAAACATGAAAGACACAATCACGCAAAAATAGTAAAAGACAAATGTCAAGCAATCATACAGCAGCAGTACTTTAGCAAACCACGTTGTAAGAGCCCAGAATAATTTGTTCTGTTTCCAGAGGTTTTGCAGTAGATGGGGCAAAGTGTGTCTATACATTCACATTCACAGTTCATGTTCAAACCATCTCCTCCCAATCCATCAGGATCAAGTATGTTTTATAATGGACATGTGGTGGATATTTGTTTTCTCTATGGAAATTAACAGTAGAAACCAAATATATTCACCAAATGTACATTGTCAAGCTAACTTGCAAATAAAGCAATTGTAATGTGGTATTAAATATTTTTTTGGTAATATCAGATCCAGTGACTAGTTTGTTGGATTTTATATAAAGTTCAGTAAATGAGTTTCTATTGTTGAAATGTTCAGTGTCTCCAATCTGTTCTGCCATGCTTATTTTATAAGGCCCTACTTTAAAAAGATAAGGGGCTTTGGTAATAGGAGCAGGGATGCTACTTAGATCAGTGCCAAATCACTGTGAATACACATCCTGACACACCCTGGAGAAAGAGAGACCAGTTGAAAAGGCAGAATGAACTTGACAGGGCTAAATACATGTTTTGGTGAAAGGGATTTACTGTGGGAAAAAAATGAATAATCCCTACATTGTAAGTCAGCAAAACAAACAAATGTCATGAATATATTTGATGATAAATGTTGTTCCCTATAATGGGATTTTAGCAATACCACTTGCTACAGGCTAAAGTCAGTTAGATTTGAAGGACACTCTGGATTAATCATGACCATAATGATCAGTAGTTTTCCCAACTGATATTTCCAGCAGGTCACCTGGGGACTTGACATGTGTGCCTCTCCAATGTCATCTGGGACTTTAGACTGATTCATGTTAGGGGTGGCAATACAGTGTTAGGGAAAAAGAGGATCGAAAGCTTTGTTGCCATTAACATTAATTAGTGTTCGTTATGCTCGTTAGGCACCCGCGTGCCACTTGGGAATCTGCAGCCCGCCAGAGTGTCGCCATAGTGTGTTCACTCCAGCTGTAATCTGTGACTGAAGGACAATGCCAATGCAAGCAAGATTAGTGGAGATGTTAGGAGACTAGGGTGAAGTAAAGGGGACAAAAATAGTTGAGAGAAGAGTATAGAAGATGAAAGGAAAAAGAGAGGAAAACAAAAGAATAGGTAAAGTGAGAGAAGGGACAAAATGGAAGAGTAGAGATTTTCTGTCATTTTCTTTTTCCCTGACTCCTGTCCTCTTTTTCATTCACTCTGGCACTCTCTCTCTCCCACCATTAGTTTAGTGGTAGCGAGAGTGAGTGAGGGTAAGACACAGCTGGCTCTCCAGGAGTACCTCTGGCTTTATATTACTCTTCTCTCAGGGCAGATGGTCAAACCATATTTCTCTCTTTGAAGTGAGTGGTGGTAAACATCAACTCTCTTCATCCTTCTATCCTCAGAATCTGTCCTTCTAAAGGACTCTCACCTTCTATGGCTGTTAAGAATGACCATGTCTTCCGATGTACAGGAAGGCAACTTGTATGGATTAAGACAACATTAGACCAAGTTTCTAATCTTTATGGAAGGCTGGACACTCCTAAGCTATTCTCTAAATATACCATTTGCACCTAGCAAGGCAAGTTTATTTGTATAGCACATTTCATACACAGGGCAATTCAAAGTGCTTTGCATTAGAGAAAAAACCTGTTTTGGTGCACCTTGTAATTTTTGCCCTTTTATGTGATGGTAAATGTAGGGGTGTACTAACTTTTTCCGCATTTCATTTTGTTTTGATTGCATAGATGGTTTTAAAAATCATTTTGTTTGTGTGATTTAGTGAATTAAGTTATCAATGAATGCGGTTGGAATTTAGCTCAAATATCCATCCAAATATCCAAATATATGAAACAAATTACAACTTTCCAGAGGGTTACTTTTCCACAATACTGTACTCAATACTTACCACAAATTGGTTAAAACATTTTTAAAATCAGGACACAATAGCTCTCCAAAATTTCTGAAAGACCTAGGCATTTTGGAAAACAGATTAATATTTTGAACTTGAATTAATGGCCAGGACATTACATTACATTTATGCTATTTAGCATTCAGACCTATCAAGTGACAGTACTGAGTGCATTATTCTTCATACTTTTTTAACTGAACCCCAGACTTTATTTCACAAAACCTGGTGTTGCTAGTGTGATGCTGTACTACCTGAGCTACATGGGACCCAAGACAAGACAAGACAATTAAATATGGAGTATATGATGCAATATATCACATGATTTAATATAATTCCCAGATAAAGAAAGCCTTGTTCTATTTGAGTGGTTCGGTAATTGTTATCTACACCATTCTTCATCCTGTTATCTGGGACCAGTGGACCTGCTGCACGGCCAAACCATTATTAATCAAAACTAGCATACTGATTATCTAGGCTAGCTGTTCATTAACTTCTTTTTAATTTCACTTGAACAAATCCTTTATATACAGGCCTGAAATCGTAACGTGTGTGCATATCTTTCATCAATGCATGATTAATGATAAAAGTTTAGAGTACACATCTCCAGTTTATTACCATTTGCTCTTAAAGGGGTGGCATAAAGAAATTAGTGGTGATAGTCATTTTTAGATATAATGCAGTGGATTGGTAATGATGACATGAACACACCATCAAATGGTATATTAGGGTCAGCCTATGATGTTCACTTCTACACATGAAAAACACATACTAAAAAAACATTTTGCTGGGGTCAATATGGAGATTTGCAATTACTTCCCTATGGCATCTTTTCCTCTCGTATTCTCATGGCATTTCCACTGTCTTGGTCGAGTTCCACTGACCACTTAACCTCATTTGTTGTCACATCAGGCAGACGAAATTACATCAGGCAGACGAAATTAGGCCCATCATGCAGTAAACCTCAGTATTTTTGCTTTGCCACCTCAATGTATTTATTGACCTACCTCTTTAAACAGACCTCTTTTGCCCAAACTGTACATAGATTTTTCTATTACTTACTTTGACTATCCTGCATTTTGTACTTAGTGTATTTTATGTGTAATTTTATGTAGTCTTTGCACTATCATGTTTTATCTTGGCCAGGTTGCCGTTGCAAATGAAAATCAGTTCTCAGTTGTCCTGCCTGGTTAAATAAAGTGAAAAAATTATTTATCATAAATAGTATATTGCTGGCATGCAAAACTTTTTGAGGACTAATACACGAGTGGACTAATGAAACAACATTTTCCTTATTTGAAATAACATCTAATAGTAAGCAGACAAAAATGTGTATAAATGAAGTTACTAATGACTGCCGCAAGTGCTGATGCTTTGCTGTGAAGCATAACATATTTTCTTCTTCTAAAGGAAACTGCCTGGTATACCCCCAAAACTGTTGACGTAAAAGAAAGCACCACATCCCAAAGTAGCTGAAAAACACATTTTCTACAACACAGTGACAGAAACAAGCACTGTGAGTCCCATCTATTCAGTGGCTGTGTGTGTGTGTGTGTGTGTGTGTGTGTGTGTGTTCAACAGTGCCACAGCAAACTGAGAGCTCTGGTAATGAGGAAAGAAATATAGACTGGAAGATGTATTAACCCAGTTTTTATTACATAAATTCACTATTTTGCAAATTAATTTTATTTTATAAATATATTAAAGGGACCATATGAGATTTCTACTTTAAATAAAAGGATACATGACCAAAATACATCTGCAATTAAGGTGTTTTAAAACAATTTAAATGTTCTTGCCGGTCCGTCAGTCATTTGGCACTGACTTGTAGTCTCCTCATACTCACTTTCTACACTGGCAGTATTATGCCCTCCATCCTAAACCACTCTGGACTAGCTAATTCTATTCCGATCTCATTGTTAATGCAATCTGAAGAGGAGACAAGTGGTGTCATTGTTTAAATTCAGTCTTGTAAACGTCAGAAGCAAGATTCAACACTGCGCCCCCCTTTAAATATATCAATGGAAATATATTGAAATGGCCAATGTTGAAATGCAAACATTTGTACGTATATGTAATTATACTATGTGAATATAAGACTTATACATGCACATGTAATCTCTCCCTCAACTTCTGCAAGATGAAGCAGCTGATTGTAAACTGCACGAAACGAGGGGTTAAGCAAGCCCCCATCAACAGGGCTGAAGTGGAGCAGGAGAGCTAAAACTTCCTCTGTGTGTTACTAAGACATGAACATGGTACACACACACACACACACACACACACACACACAGATGTCAAGGGGGCACAAAGTGCCTCTTCCTCCTCAGCAGCCTGAAAAGATTTTGCTTGGGTCCTCAGATTTCAAAAAGTTCTACAGCTGCGCTATTAACATCTTCGCTGGCTGCACCACTGCCTGGTATGGCAGCTGTACCAACCTAGACTCAGAGAGCTTCAGAGGGCGTACAGTTTCTACCCCAAAACATGAATAGGACAGTCGGACATGACTGCAAAATGATTAAATCATTGGATACCTGGACTGTCCTTAGGGTCCCCTTTTTTGTGCAATAAACCTTTAGCAATGACTTCATGCACACACACTGAGTTACTCACACACACACACACACACACACACACACACACACACTTTTACACTCATTACATACACTGCTGCTGTTCTTTTTACCCAGCTGGGCAATCACCTTTCCTCCAATTAGATTATATGTACTTAAACCATGAAATACCTCATTCCCCTGCAAATGGACTAGGTACTCTCAGACTATAGCAGGGCTATAGTCATCTGTTATTTGTATTAGCAGGACATCATATTCCATGCGTTGCTATTTATAACGCATACATTTATTGGTATTGTGTATCTCTTTCCCGGACTTTTTAACTCAGCATTGATGAAAAAGGATTGTAAGAAAGCATTTCTCAGTTGGTCTACACCTGTTGTATTACAAGCATTTGACAAATGATAACTTTTGATTTGACCCACACACACTCACCTTCACAACAAACCGGGGAACAATCTCTCTTTATTACTCTCACGGCCTCCCTCCCACAAGTACAATAGCCGCAGCATAGAGAAAGATGGATTTTCCGTCTTTCCCAGGTGAAGTATGTAATGATGTATCATTGATGATGCACACTATTTTACCAAGCTCTGTTAAGATATTACACTTGACAGCCGTCTTTTCTCCACTGTCGAATGGACACCCATTAGGAATTCTTCTAACACAATAATTACCCAATTACATTCCATACACCACTCTAATGGCTGCTTATTATACAAAAGGCAACTTGTATCATTTTTCAGAACAAAGGAAGAAGGGTCAGAGATGAGGAAGATAAACCTTACCTTGATGTTATCAAAAGATGTTTTGTTGGTCACGTCATACAGCAGCAGAAGAGCTATGATGAATATACACAAAGAAAGGCAGAAAGATATAAAGCAGAGAACGACACAGAGTGACAGAAAGAAGCAAAGAAAGAGACATGCAGAGAAAGATCGAGAGAAAGAGAGAGTGAGGAAGAGAAATGTGTGAAAGAGCAAGACAGAGAAAGGCGAAAGATTAAGGGAGGGAAGAAAAAGGGTGAAAGAGGGAGAGATCAAAAGTAAAGGTTAGTGAATTTACAGGCCTGGCTGGACCACTGACAACAAAAAAATAATTTGAAAGTAATTCTTGGCTATCTTTCCAATTTGCCCTGCTGGCTCAGCCTCATAGGGCTTCCCAATTACTTCATGGTTGACTGAGTTCCTTATATATATATATATAATACTTTTTTTAAGATGACCCATAATGCAAAGTAAATGTTCCTTCTTGCTCTTGGGAGCCTGAATAGGAGTAAGGCACACAGCCAATCAGCCTGCTCAGGCTCAGAGAGGACAAGGTCTGTAAATGTGGAAAGATCTTCCCTGGTGAGGGTTTGCCAGGGCTGTACTGCAGCCATGTTCAGTTCCTGCTTGTCTTTTTGCCTTCAGTCTTGTCTTCAGCATGTGAAAAGCAAGCTCATTTGGACTTTGGTCAGGTGATTGACTTGGCATGTCAACAAAATTCCAGATTTCGGCCCTGACAAATTCTTTGGTTACCATAGCAGTGAGTTTGGGGTCATTATGCTGCTGCATGAGGAACTGCCATCAAATGTTTAGAGGCATTATTTATGAGTAGACATTTTCTGTATACTTACTCAATACTCACATCATCAATGAAGAGTGCACTTGCAATGAAAAGTGCACAGTTGCAAATGCAACCATGATATACATATATATGATGCATAAAGATACTGTATATATGTATATATATATATATATATATATACAGTACAGGCCAAAAGTTTGGGCACACCTTCTCATTCAATGCGTTTTCTTTATTTTCATGACTATTTACATTGTAGATTCTCACTGAAGGCATCAAAACTATGAATGAACACATATGGAATTATGTACTTAACAAAAAAGTGTGAAATAACTGAAAACATGTCTTGTATTTTAGATTCCTCAAAGTAGCCACCCTTTGCTTTTTTGATAGCTCTGCAAACCCTTGGTGTTCTCTCAATGAGCTTCATGAGGTAGTCACCTGAAATGGTTTTCACTTCACAGGTGTGCCTTGTCAGGGTTAATTAGTGGAATTTTTTCCCTTATTAATGGGGTTGGGACCATCAGTTGTGTTGTGCAGTCAGGTTGATACACAGCCGACAGCCCTATTGGACAACTGTTAGAATTCATATTATGGCAAGAACCAATCAGCTAAGTAAAGAGAAACGAGTGGCCATCATTACTTTAACAAATGAAGGTCAGTCAGTCCGGAAAATTGCGAAAACTTTGAATGTGTCCCCAAGTGCAGTCGCAAAAACCATCAAGCGCTACAATGAA
>JACXGI010015468.1:0-17378 GCA_016801175.1 Esox masquinongy
ACCCAACACACAGCTCAGGTAAGACTATAGAACTATCAGTCTACACCCAACACACAGCTCAGGTAAGACTATAAAACCATCAGTCTACACCCAACACAATGCTTAGGTAAGACTATAAAACCATCAGTCTACACCCAACACAATGCTTAGGTAAGACTATAAAACCATCAGTCTACACCCAACACAATGCTTAGGTAAGACTATAAAACCATCAGTCTACACCCAACACAAAGCTTAGGTAAGACTATAGAATGATCAGTCAATACCCAACACACAGCTCAGGGAAGACTATAGAACCATCAGTCTATACCCAACACACAGCTCAGGTAACACTATAAACTCAACATAAAGCCTGACCTTAATTCTGTTCTATCCCAGCATTACAACATCTGATTCAACTAATCAAGGGTCTTGATTGAGCGGTAGAGTAGCTTTGTGCTGATGAGGCTTCAGGATTAGGATTGAAGTACATAGTGAGACTAATCTAATGCTAGCACAGACAAAGTGATGTATTAGAGTCATGAAAGGGGTGGGTGCATAGGGCCCAACATATTTTAATCTAGCACATTAGAGATCTGTTAATTATTCATTCCTTAGATTCCTGGTGAGTTCTTTGCTCCGCCACTGTTTTAAACGTTTGGAGATTTTGAGAGCTTCTGTGTGTTGCATGCATATTTTTGTGCACGTGAGGAGTATATGTTCTACAGTGCAAGGGGGGAATTGTGTGTGAATGTGTAGTTCCAGTTGTGCTACATCTAGCTGTTAGCACTGTTAGTTGTACTAGTTTGTCCACCCTTCAAACTTTTCTCTGTTTTACACACTTCAAAACAAGTCATGGGCTTTGACTGAAGCACAATAATTATCTTCTTCCTATTGTTTTATATTCCACTATCTTCACTGTAATTTTAAATATAACACAGATCAGCCACACAGATGCACAATGATGCAAGATGTTAACCAGCCCCTATTCCTAATGGACACTGCTACAGTCCAGTGCTAATGGTATCTGAAATTCTTATACGTGATATCAACAGAAAGGTAAATATTTTGGGTGACCTTAATGTGGACTGGTTGTCATCAAACTATCCATTAAAAGAAAATAAACTTTAACCAATGCCTGGAATGTGGTTTAGTTTATCAGTCTGGTTCAGTCTAGCAGCGTGTTTCTAAGGAGTACAGTATACTACTAAATCATCAAGTTGTATTGACAAAATATCTACTAACTCTTCACAAATCTGCTCCAAAGAATTATTCACACCCATCATGTGAATAATTACCATTTCTAGAAAAAATGACTTTCCAAAGACAAAATTCTTAGGAACAAGCTGATACTGCACTTGAAGCATTCATGAAATTGCTTCTTCTATTTGCTGATAAGCATGTCCCCTTAGAGAAAATTACTGTTAAACTGCCAAATCCCTGTAGGTAGTTAAGGAAAGTGTATGGCCGAGAACAAAGCCGGAAATTCAGAATGCTGCAGCACAAGTTCTCACAAATGTCGAAATGGCAGTGAACAATACCTACTTTAAAGTCCATGTATTGGCTGCTTGTTAGTTTTTGATTATAAAATTGATAATAAATTCTGCTTTTCTTGATTTCTAAATTACCTTAAGCCTTGTAGCCAAATATATGTCTGATATGCTTTTTATGGTCATGTGAAAAAGTCATTGCACTCTCTGGACTTCTTATGTTACATATTTTAATATGTAACATAATATCCAGATATTCAGGTGTTCATATATATATTTTAAATGTACTTACTTTTTCACATGATTGTATTCTGGTACAGGCATTTTAGTTGTCCCAAAGGTCGGAACTCAAATGTTTGATGAGGCCTCTTCCAGCCAGTGTTATCATTATCTCTTTGCCTCATCAACTTCTCATGACTGTATAGAAAGTTGTTTTTATCCTTTCTTTTACCGGTTAAGTGCTTTGAAACGCATTGTATGTAAGAAATATGCTATATAAAATAAATTTTGATTTGAGATTTGAGAAAACAAATCAGACCACACAGTAGATTGGCCAAAATACTGTAAATTGAGAAAAAATGTTAACTACAAGAATAAGAGGAAACAGTTTTACAAAACAAAGATAGTGTATGTTAACTATGAATGGTAGTATATAAATATTGGAGCAACAGGTATTCTTGCATTAAGAGCATCTGATCATTCATGGTCAGACGCTCTTAATCATCTGCTAGTTTGAATCCCAGTGACAGCAAGGTGAAAAAAATGTTGCGTCGTCCTTGAGCAAGGCAGTTGCCCTATCTATGCTCCAAGGTTATTGCTGTAGTTTGAATTGTGTTCTCATTCAACAAAAATAAGGGTATTAAAACACAGTACATACAGTTCGATAGAAAGAAAGCTTTGTAATACATTGAAAAAAAAAGTACTTTGTTTCAACTGGATCTTCATTGATTTTTCACAGTGAAACAAAAGAGGTGGTATGGGCCCGGAAAAACAAATTCATGATTTGTCTTTCTTTGAAATTCATTACAAACTTCAGCTCACTTTAGCAACTGCTGGCTAACAATCAATAGATGTAATTAGGATATGTTAGCATGTTAATAGGTCTGTAAATCAACTAAAATATAGATGTATTACTTATTATTAACATAAAGATGATTTAAACATTAAAAATTAAATATGTTCTGATAACTTACATAGATTTCTTTTGCTAAACGTCGCAAAACTTTGCAGAAGTAATGTAATGGTTATTTAATGCACCTTATCAAATTCACACAAACTCACTCAACAGTTTGAAGCAAAAGTCTACACCTCACATGCCTGAATATAGGCTTTTAACAATGAAGATGCCTGTACCATGTAGACAGTTGATATTTATTATTTTAAGTTTGAATCCCAATATTACACTCTATAAACATAATCAAAAAATGTTGCTTGTGAATCGCCAAGCTATTGTAAACTGTTCCCAAAAAATGGAGCAGATATATCAATCTTTCTTTAGAGAGAAAAAATAATGTGTGCCCCCAAAAATGAACTCGACCCCCTAAAAAAATACTTTCCAAAGACTCAATCTTTTGTGGAACAAGCTGACACTGCACTTGAAGCGTTCATTAAATTGCTTCTTCTAGTTGCTGATGAGTGGAAGGTGGGGGGGAGGGGGTGGAGACCAGAGGAGGCTATCTAATGGTTACATAGACGCTGGCAAGGTTTTTCACACTCCATGAACCTGGCCGTCAGAGCAGCCACAGACGGGTTTTAGTATAAAATCATCATTATGAAGCATTAACTAAACATTCAAATATATTAATATTTCAAGTTAAAACAGTCCCTCAGCAAGCCAACTCATTGAGAACTTCAACTACCCACCCCTCTCCCACATAGTCATAAATTAACAGCTGTCAGCTGGCCATACTTCAAAACCTGTACAATAATCTGCTTGAGTATGCGTAGGTCTTCTTAAGAATAAATGTTTTTATAAAATGTTTTTGAACATGGTTACAAGAGGCTGTGTAATTACTTGTGAGGAAAACTGACTCAGTGAGCATCTCTGAATAAGTGAGTAGGCCAATGAACTAACCAGACGTCCTGTTATATTTCCGTTTTCTTTCATTTATATGAAGTGCAATACGGAGTTTCAAACTTGTGTGAGGGATATACTTTTGCTTCAAACTATATTTTTTTAAGAGTACTAAAAAAATGCTCTGTATGACTCTGATTTAGCCCACAGCAGTAAAAGGTTCAAGAAAACTGAACCATGGATTACAGTTTGTCTAGGTCCATAGCCTACATTTAGGCTGAGGAATAATTTAACATCAAGTTTTGTAAAAAAAAAAAATTTATATCTTGTCTCCATCCTGTGTTGAGCCAGATGGCTCATTTATTACAAAAACCCTTTCCAATAGCCAACAGCATTAATTACTTTTTGATGACAAGATCAGCAAATGTGGGCATGACATGCCAACAAACACTGAGTCTTAATATTCATGAATAACTTTATATTCTTTATATTCATGAATAACTTACTAAATATTGAAAGAAAGAATTTGACAGTTTTAGAATGCTGTAAAGTCAGCAAGGAAAAGGTGAAAAAAAGCTTTGCAATCTATTAATGAGGAAAAAACGCCACCACTGAAGTTGGTAGAGGACCTTATTGCTGCTTCTGTTTGCCAAATCTTCAATCCCAGCATAGAGGAAAGTGCCTGCCCCTGGACCTGGAGGAAATCTAAAGTTATTCCACTACCCAAAAATAGCAAAAGTATTTCTGCTTCAAACAGCCAATGTGACAGCAGTTACCAGTTCTCAGCAAACTTATGGAAAGAATTGAGTTTGACCGAATTCACAGAAAACAAATTAGCAACAGTCAGCATTCTGATAGGTAAGGGCTCAATGTCCTCTGCTCTGACAAATGCCTGATGATTAGCCAAAATAAATTAGAGGTAGTCCTGCCATGCCATGGACTGAGAGTTACCTATCTAATAGAATACAGTGGGCTTTCATTAATTGAAGAACACAGTTCATAGTACATAATCCCCCTACCAAAAGTATTGAGAAAATTGGCTTGGCTGGTGTTACTGATTAGTAAGTTGTGCTTTGTCTGGAATAAGAGAGTTGTCACTGTCTAGTCTTGGTTGTAGGTTGCATTTGCCTTTGGAGTCTGCTATTGGAGCCTGTCTACATGAGAACCAAAGACAGTCAAGGAAACCGTAATGAGACAAAAAAATGTAAGGCTTACAAAAAACAACATAATTAAAAAGACGAAAGCAATGGTGGGTGAGCTCAGCAATAGCAAATGGCCAAGAGACAGCAAACATACTGCCACAGTAACTAGGGAGTTTATCAGGGTGAGAAAGTTTCAAATTCCTGACTGGCCAAGTTCACCTCCAGATGTAAATGTAGGGTAATATTTCTGGAGACAATGAGGATATGACTCACCAACATGATTCCATGGTACTTCGATTTAGTTTTGGTTACATTCCATTGAACTTTTAAAAACATCTGTGGCACGGGTCAGCAATTAGGTTTGACACAGAGCCAAATATACACCGATTAGCCATAACATTATGACCAATGACAGGTGACGTGAATAACACTGATAATCTCGTCATCATGGCACCTGTCAGTGGGTGGGATATATTAAGCAGCAAGTGAACATTCTTTCCTCAAAGTTGATGTGTTAGAAGCAGGAAAAATGGGCAAGCGTAAGGATCTGAACAACTTTCACAAGGGATAAATTGTGATGGCCAGAAGAGTGGGTCAGAGCATCTCCAAAACTGCAGCCCTTGTGGGGTGTTCCCCAGCCCTTGTGGTCTGCAGTGGTCAGTAACTATCAAAAGTGGTCCAAGGAAGGAAAAGCGGTGAACCAGCGACAGGGTCATGGGCGGCCAAGGCTCATTGATGCTCATGGGGAGCGATGGCTGGCCCATGTGGTCCGATCCAAGAGACGAGCTACTATAGCTCAAATTGCTGAAATAGTTAATGCTGGTACTGATAGAAAGGTGTCAGAACACACAGTGCATTGCAGTTTGTTTTCGTATGGGGAAGTGTAGCTACAGACCAGTCAGGGTGCCCATGCTAACCCCTGTCCACTGCCGAAAGCGCTTACAATGGGCACGTGAGCATTAGAACTGGACCATGGAGCAATAGAAGAAGGTGGCCTGGTCTGATGAATCACGTTTTGAATCACGTGTACTGCTGGGACTCCTTCGGTCCTGCCATTCATGTAGATGTTACTTTGACACATACCACCTACCTAAGCATTGTTGCAGACTATGTGCACCCTTTCATGGCAACAGTATTCCCTGATGGCATTGGCCTCTTTCAGCAGGATAATGCACCCTGCCACAATGCAAAAATGGTTCAGGAATGGTTTGAGGAACACAACAACGAGTTCAGGGTGTTGACTTCGGCCCCAAATTCCCCAGATCTCAATACAATCGAGCATCTTTGGGATGTGCTGGACAAACAAGTCTGATCCATGGAGGCCCCACGTCCAGACTTACAGGACTTAAAGGATCTGCTGCTAACGTCTTGGTGCTAGATACCACAGCACACCTTCAGAGGTCTAGTGGAGTCCACGCCTAGACGGGTCAGGGCTGTTTTAGGGGCGAAAGGGGGACCTACACAATATTAGGCAGGAGTTCATAATGTTATGGCTGATCGGTGTAAATATCTCTGCAATTAATAGCCTCAACTACAAATGTATGATACGCATACAGTAGGGTGAGAATAAATTCAGTGACTGCAAGTTAACATAATAATTTTGATCTGGTTACACTCAATAAATCTCATACCAAATCACCAATCAAAATCACCAATGTAGGCCTAGAAAACTGCCCATGGGCCAGACCATGCAGACACCTGATCTATGGTTAAGAAGTAATGCAGAGATAGAAGGCAAATGGCAACAGCATTTATGTTTATAGAAAGTTACCTATTTTCATTTCTGAAAGTCAGAACCGCCATGCAACTGTGAAACGATTGAGGTTTGGCTGTGCTTATAGTCCTGCCTTCCACATTGTCAAGTACCGTGGCATTAGAGATCAGTGTTTTTCCTCTTTCTCCTGTTCAAACTCCTCTGATTCTTCCTCTTCCTTTACCTTTCACTATTTTTCCGATGTTTTCATCCATTGTCCCAAAACAGTGGCCGCATTCATGCCAAAATCCTGACTGCTTGTGGATTAATTACTATATGCTTGTTTGTGTTCACCTCGACAACTGTGTGTTGTGAGTGTTAGAATTGTGATGATTTGATTTGATTGAATGGCAGTGTTTTCTACATGACAACATGGTGACAGTTTTCCTTTAAAAGGACTTTGTGTGTAGGGTTTCGCAAAAAAGACTGAAACAGAATTTTGTACAAAAACAGATTTATAGTGCTTATGGGTTGGGATGAATTGTCTTCCTTCCGGAACTTTGCAAAATGGTTGTGAGTACTTTGTTCATAGAACCAGTTTTAGTGTTTTTACAATAATGGAAAAACTGTAAAATACATTAACATTATGTTTCCTCTCCTTCCAGGAGTCCCCAGTGCTGCCACTGTGGTGATAGTGATCTGTATCGCAGCCCTAGTGGGGGTGGTGGTGCTGGGCATCTACCGTATTCACCTGACCCACCAACAGGAGGGCAGGAGCTCTGACACAAACAAGGAGGGAGAGCTGGACTGGGACGACTCAGCACTCACTATCACAGTCAACCCTATGGAGGTGAAGGGGACCGCAGAGGAGAGGGGGGAGGCTAGAAACTAAGGGATAGAATAGAAATACAACCCCGTTTCCAAAAGAGTTGGGACGCTGCATAAAATGCAAATCAAATCAGAATGCAATGATGTGCAAATCATTTATCCCTGTATTTAATTGAAAATAGTACAAAGATGACATATCAAATGTTGATACCTGTATATATTGTTCAGCATTAATGGTGACTTCACAGATGTGCAAGTCACTCATGCCATGTGCACTAATGCACCCCCATACCATCACAGATGCTGGCTTTTGTACTGAGCGCTAATAAGAAGCTGGATGGTCTCTCTCCTACTTGGCCTGGAGGACGCAACTATGCTTCCCAAAAATAATTTCACATTTTGATTTGCCAGACCACAAGACAGTTTTCCCCTTTGCCTCAGTTCATGTTAAATGAGCTCAGGCCCAGAGAAGTGGCGGCATTTCTGGATCTTGTTAAGAGATGGATTCTTCTTTGCATGTTAGAGTTTTAACTTGCATTTGTGGATGCAGTGACGTACTGTGTTCACAGACAATGGTTTTCCGAAGTGTTACCGAGCCCATGCAGTGATTTCCACTAATGAATCGTGTCTGATTTAAATGCCATGCTGCCTGAGAGCCCGGAGATCACGGCCATCCGATACCGGTTTTTGGCCTTGACCCTTGCGTACAGAGATTACTCTGGATTCTCTGAATCTTTTAATGATATTATGTAGCGTAGATGATGAGATCGCCAAACTCTTTGCAATTTTAGGTTGAGAAACGTTATTCTTTTTACTTCTTTGTTATTCTTGTTACTTTTTTGGAAACAGAGTTGTAATAGAAGGGGGGAGATGGAGGAAGTCAGGAAAGGGAATTTAAACCAAAGACGAAATTAGTAAGCTAGATAGATGCTGTATATCTGTATATACACTGTTTATAAACAGTACATAAACGGTATATATAAAGTATGTACTGTATGTTAGGGTTTCCCAACCTTCACTAAGAACGCACTTGCTATACTCACTTTCTCTTTACTTACTCACTTACAAAAGCTAAAAACATTTTTTTGGATCTTCAGAAAATATAAAAAGTGATTTATATGTCACAGTACTTATTTAAGTGCTTGTTTCTCACTTGAACAGTAATTGAGTGAACTGAATGTTAGCATCCAGAAAATGACAGATTTAACTTGACAGGCGGGGGTGGGGGATGGAATTTATCAAATGCAAAATAGGGGGACCTGGTAGAAAAGGTTGGAAACCCCTGCAGTACACTGAATGATCTACTGTATCTATTATATATAACTACATATCTGTCTATGTATTTAAGAATGTATCTTTCTAAATACAGTGCCTTGAAAATGATTCAAATTTCTGACCTATTATATATATAAGCAGTATTATTTGTCATATTACTGAATTTCAAAAGAGAAATTGTTCTGTTTGATTTTTATTCAAAACTCTTTAAATCACTGTAGGGTGTAAGGTGACATTTCTTTTATGTTGGGAAATATTTGTAAGAAAAATGAAAAACTTAAATATGTTTCTTGGATAAGTACTCAACCTTTCTGCTGGGTAAGCTCCAAGTTTACACAGAATAAATAAATTGCCCTAATGAGCACACATTTACCGTACCATTGGCCTCCATCTGTGAACCATGACAGTTTCCAACACATTTTCTGGATAATAACCACACTGTTGAATGGTCCTTAGTCAGGCTGTGAATCTGAAGGAAAATAAAGACCAAAATGTATTCAACAGAAGTTACAGATAAAGTAATACAAATCCATAGATTAGGAAAAAGGTACAAAATAATAAGTGTTTGGATATTCCATGGAGCACAGTTGGATCAATTATCAGTAAGTGTAAGCTGCATCACACCTAAGACTGTTCCTCAAAACTCTGTGCTCAAACAAGAAAGAAGAGTTTTGAGAGAAGCCACAGAGAGGCCAACAATTACTTTGAAAGACCTACAGAGTTCATTGGCTGGGAGTGGATTAATGGTGCACAAGTCAACCATAACAAGAGCTCTACATTACATTGGTCTGTATGGGAGGGTGGCATGAAAGAAGCCATTACTCAGAATGTTCCAGCTGAAGCAATAAAAGTCACCTAGCTGGTGATGTGGATAAAAGGTTTTTGATCAGATGAGACCAAGATGGATATTCTTGGCCTAAACTCAAAGCGCTATGGGTGACGCAAATCTAACACTGCCCATGCCTCAAGACACACCATTTCTACGGTGAAGTAGGATGGTGGCCACATCATGCTGTGGGGATGTTTCTCATCTGCAGGGACTGGGAATTTTGTTAAAATTGAAAGAAGAATGGATGGAGAAGATAACCTGCTTTAGTCTGCTGAAACCCCTGAAGCTTGGGATGAAATTCACCTTTCAAAAGGACAATTATCCTAAGTACAAGGCCAAAACAACATTGTAGTGATTCAAAAACAAAAAGGTGAATTTCCTACTGTGGCACATTCAAAATCCTGATCGCAATCCCTTCGAGAATTTTTGGCAATATTTCCAAATTGTGGTCCAAAAGTGTCATCCAATTAAATCACCTTGACACTGGAAAGCTGGCACAATACTTACCCCAAAATACTAGCTGTTGTTGCAACAAAAGATGGGTCTACCAAATATTAATAGGATTCAATACTTTTGCAAAGCACTGCCTCTATCTGCAGTATATATCTATATATATCTAACTATAATAAATATTACACACCTGTCCTTTATGCAGAGTTTCCAAGAGCCACAAGGAGCAGAGGAAGAGGCCAGTGAGGAGGAGGATGATGATGAAGAAGAAGAGGAAGAGGATGACATCACCAGTGCAGAGTCAGATGACAGCGAAGAGGAGGACGTCCCAGGAAAACCCAAGGTGCAACAGGACAGCAAGAGGGGCCAGATCAACTGGGACAACTCTACATTAACCTACTAAATACAGTCTTTCTCTTCTCTCTCGCTCACTTATACACACACATGGACACACACATTCACAAACTCTGAGACAGTGGTTTTAAAAGTCTCCTCAGGGACCCCGAGACGTTTCATCATTTAGTTGTAGCCATGACCTTGCTCAGTGATTCCCTTTATCAAGGGCTTGATGATTAGTAGATAAGTTGAATCTGGAAGTAGTTCAAATACATGGATTGGCTGGGGGTCCCAGAGGAAAGGTTTAAAAAACCCTTTTCAGAGGCACCAATATACACAATGCCATAAAATCAATAGTTTGAGTCATGAGAGAATACATGAACTTTCTCAAAATCGAGATAACATCTCCCCCTACTGCTCAAAAGGGAAATTGGGGATGGAAATAGAAAGCGAGATAAGCATTGAAGACTCCTTACCTTTATTTCAGAACATCTGGTGTGATAACTAAACCCTAAGGCGACCCTGTGGAACTATACAGTAATAATATCCTGTGGTCCTGAATACTCAAGACTTTCATTCTTAGTCCACAAGCTGACATGAGACTGCGGGGAAAATGTAATTGCCTGTCCACCTGTTTTATGGGTTTACGACAGGGATGGGCAACTAGCATCCTGCTGGCCTTATGGCCCCCAGATCAATTTAATACGTAAGGGTCACTGTAATAATGGCTGATCTGCTGGCTCTGACCCCACTCTCCGGGGGTGTCAAAAAGGAGAGTGGGATATGCAAAAAAACACATTTTCAATTTCAAGAAATCAGTTGCCCTGAATTGCTGTTGAGAGTTCATATAGAAGAACGAATCATTAAGGCAAAAGGGGATATAGTATATGACCAGTATACTATATTAGCATTCAAAACCATGTAGTTCGAACCCTGAATTCTGATTAGAGGAAAGCTATTGCATATGAGACCACGTACCACAGGAATGTAAGAATGACAAAAAAAGACTTGCTTACTGTTCAAATTGAGTTGGTAAGAAAAGCAATAAGACAGCTCTGGGTTTGCGTGCTGGTATATAACTTATACAACTAAGGGCTATACAACTGACAGCCCTAAGTCATGGTGTATTGGCAATATATCACACCCCCTCATGCCTTATTGCTTAAATATACCATGGCTTTCAGCCAATCAGCATTCAGTGTTTGAACCGCACAGTTTTTAATACATAATATAAAATTTAAAAATGGGCTTTACCATTTAATCATTTTCTGCAGTTTTGAACTGACAGTCACTCAATCTGCCACGGTAGATTTTTCCACCACTTGTGTACAGTACCTTAATCAACCAGCTGTCTAAACTCGTAATCATGGTCACCCGGATTCATTTTGTTTGTTACTTTTATTCAAGTATATTAAAAACCCAAGTATATTAGAAAATTGCATTGTTACATAAAATTTGCTTTAAACTGCATATATATCTTTGTGCCATGGCAACTTAGAAAATGCATACACGCACGCAAACACACACAGCTTCTGATGTGGCCCTCTTTCAAGTTGCCCATCCCTGTTTGAAAATCGTGTCAGAGAAACTGTGGTCCTATAAAGTAGGTCACTTCATCCTTTGTAATGGTTTCTTTTCCACTGGTCCATAGTGGTCTACAGTCCAATGTACTAATCACAGAACAACTGAAATAGTACAGACCAATAGTAATCTCATAACAGTGGGACAGATAACATGGTATAGTCCAATAGGGAACTGTGTATGATGTCATTCCTTCTGTCCATTGCCTCAGATGAAAACGGAGTCTTTAAAAAAAATATTTATTGCATTGATTTGCAGTATTTTAATACCTGAATAAATATTTTTTTGTTTCTTGCAATGGAATATATTTTATTTATCACTGCTTATTCAAGCCTGGATGAGGTTTCCAGGCAATTTCAAAGAGACATGGCGCTACGCAATGGCACTCAACAATCTTATGAGTTGTCTGATTGGTGCGCTGTTAAAGACGTACTTACCTTGGGCGGAGTCATGCTGGTGCAACATTACAAAATGTTTAGATAGGAATGTTTTGCATAGAACAGACCTGTTATTCTGTCATATTTACCATTTTAGCTCTATGCATTAAAATTCTATCTTTGATGGTCTATATACAGTATGTTGCACCCAACTGAATGAGCACTGTAGGTAAAAGGTATACTTTTTTCGTTCTGTTTTTTGGACACACTATGAGAGAGGAGGAACCTTGTACATTTTTATATGCTCCTCTTACCTGTAAATACTAACTAGATAGTGTGACCCCACCCTGATCAAGCCCTTCGCTCTGTTCATCTGTACAACAAGCCCCAACCCATGTACCCTGCCCATGAAAAGTCAATATGTACATATCACACATACCAAGCCCAACCCATCCCCCTACTTTTCTATCTAAATGTTCAGATCATTCCGAATGAATGGCTGTGCTTTCTGTCTCTGCTATGACGAACAAGACGGCCAGGCAAGACAGACTGACACTTCTGTTCCCACACCTTTCGATGGGAGAAAACAGTGGGATATTACTGTGGAAGTTTAAACTGATTTAACTTCTCCTTAACTGGCATGTATTGTCTTCTATATTTCTGTAGTCAAACCTCCTAACCCTCTAATCCCTATCATCCAGAGTACGACTACTTTTATGTGCACATCCGAAACAGAATGTTGTTTTACCTGACATGAGGAGAAATGACATGTTTCTGGGTTCCTCAGTTGGGTGTTTGACTTTGTGACCCTGCTTGATGTATTTCATTTCAGGGATAGTCCTTTGGTTCTTGCTGGGAGAGGCCTGTCTCAAAGAACCCCTTGTATAGCTGGCTACATGTTCACGTAATGTTCTCAACAGTCGTGTAGGGTTACACCTGTGCTTGTGACGTCCCTGTTTCACAATTCAACCTTGTTACTATCAGCTCCTGAACCCCCTCTCACACCTGACCCCCTATCCCCTTTAAACCTATGCTGGACTTTGCATCACCCCCATTGTTCTACCCAATGTTTGTTTTAAAAGAAGAGAAGGAAAGTGAAAATAAATATGAACCTTGTAAAATGTGTAAAACCTTCAGTTTTTCTTGACTTTTCTTTGGTCTGTTTTACTTAGTTTTCTTTGGATGGTCACTACAGCACTTTCTGTAAATTGGCCAATAAAGACTTGTTTTAGAATCTAGCTGTGTGTCTCATTCATTCTGCAGTCATTATCTCAGATACTCTATGCATACACCAATAATGTGGATGAAAGGAATACTCAGCAAGCAGGTCACTAGTTATTCATAAATGTTTTGGACATTTTAGCTAGTGACATTTCGCAGCTATAAAGGGTAACGATTACAACTGAGGACATTAGAACTTGGTTGACATGGTTCCTAGGCAGAACTTTACTTTTTGAATTGACATTTTATAGCATTGTCCCTACAAATGTTTCATTTCAATAAGGAACATTTCATTTAGTTTGTTTTTTGATAGCTAGTTAGCTACTCGATTGTTGATTTAATGTTTGTTGGCTGGCAATGTTTGGATTGTCATTATGCCAGCACTCCGTAGCTTGAGGACGGGGAGAAGCATAAATACTGTACAGTAGTGTTCAGATCAGTCTCTCAAAGCCAGTTCCACTCCATTTTTTCATTGCAACCTCCTGGCTTTGAGGGACAGATTTGAATCCCAACGGTTCACAGTGTTCAGAGACAACATATCCATGGACTTATAGATGATGAGGCTACTTCTCAAATCCAGTTGAAATGCCTGGCTTTCTGTCACCTCATGAGGGTCGATGCATCACCCAAGGTGTTGCATGTTGGTAGTGAATGAGCAGCCTGTGGCAAGTACAGATCTCTGACCTCATCTCACAGGTGGCATGGATCGCAAACCACCGTTAGGACGCTGATGCTTTCTACTATTGAATCAGTTATTATCATGATTAATAATGTATTCTGCTTTACAGCTATTACATTATTATTTAAATTCAACACAGCATCACAGCAGAGTCGCTTGCGTCTTCTGATTTGAAGGTTCAAATGTAATTCAACGTCTCCATCTAGTGGCATGGGTTGACTGGTGGATTTTAATACACTTGTTTCTATCACAGTGCTGGAATTTCCTTGTGTTACCACTTATTTCAGACTGCAACATCCAATGTCTATGATTATGCAACGTCCAGTTCACAAACACACCATCATAACGTTTTTTTACATATTCCAGCAACTTTTTGATCCCACGGCGGGATGCTTGGTGATGGTAAGTGCCCGTTGTTGTCCGTCTGAAAATAAACTCCTAAGTAAACTGATGTATCAACCAGATAAGGTGGGATTTGTCACCTTTAGTCAATTGGTCACTTGTGATGTTCTCTGATATGGAAAGCGCCTAAAAACATTTTTACATTGGTACAGTGGGAAATATCTCAGAGAAACGTATGTACCCAAGAATATCTGTAAAAAAAGGCCTGATGCCCACGCACAGAAAGTGCCCTTAAAATTATTTCCGGTGTTAAGCTTATTCATTTAAAGGGGATGAGAGATCATGTGGCCACTGCAATGAAAAAAAGAGCATGCGGAGTTACTGAAGAATTCCCAGTGTCAAAAATCTGAGATGCAACTGTGTAATAGTATGTGCTCTCATGGACATTGTCTGTCTTGCATAAAACCATGACATTCACCCCCCCGCTTACAATGTAGTACACACACCCGCCCAAATCCAGGGAGGTCAGCATTAATCTACACCACCAGGCCTCATCCAGAACGGACAATACCCCACAATCCCACTATCTCCAATGTGGATGGTCCCATTTTAAATGCTGTCAAGTAATTTAATCGGGTGCAGCGAAGAAAGAAAGACATAGCAAAGCTGCAACTGCCTCAACGCAGAGCAGCTTGCTTTGTCCTCAAATGCACACACAGAACTAACATCAATCCCATGCAGGACAGTATTTCATGGTTGAGGGTTGAGGAGAAATTACTCTTGTAGTATTTCTATGAAACTTTAATGTGTTTACAAAACATCTATATAATGTTTTACATTTCAAGCAGAATTCCATGTACCACCAGACACACCACAATGAGTTTCTTCACTCTACCCAAACCAAAAACAGATTGAATGCGTGGATCAGAAATGTATTGAACCATGCAGCTTGAGAGCATGAAATAGGAGTACCAGGGATACAGTGTGTTATATTGTATTTTATATAAATACACAAACATCTTTTTCCAGTTAATTCGCTTTATTGGAGCCAAAATCAACCAGTCAAGATAACAAAAGCACTCATGTTCCTTATAATGTTGAATTACTGCCAGCGAAATATACATTCTCAAATCACACCTCTGCGACCAAGAGAATGGCTGCCATTATGTCATGCAAATTACGGAGTTGTGCAACACTGTAAACTCAAAAGTAAACTCAACTAAAAAGTTCACTGAGGAAGATAAGTTTGTAACAGATGTTTGTTGCTGCATCCTTGTCATTTGGATGTAGTGAAGTCCCAGTTTGAAGCCGAAATAACAACCTTTCACCATCTGAGTGCCCAGATGATCTCCTAGGGCAACGACCTGAGTTTTTGCATGCGCAGGAGCTTCCTGTCTGTAATATCCTGCTGGACCAATAGACGGCGCTGCTCTTCCACCTGAACGACCTGACCATCAGCACCATCAGGGGCTTTAAGGACTTCCTCCAGTCCTCTGGCCCACTCCTGGACTCCTTGACTAGAGGGTCAACAGGGACATTTGCCACCTTAACCTGCCTCCCAGGAGGGGGATTAAATCATGAGCATAAAGATGGACTTTAACTCCAGAAAAATCTCCAGGGCCTCATTGGGAACCCATCGTAGCTGGAAGAGCTCTGCATTGGTTGCTGAGGTGAGGCAGTTGCTTTGGAGGGGTGCTCAGGGACACGCGGACGCACCCTGCCCTGGTGGATTCCACCCAGAGACCCCGGACACCTTGTGATCTATTAATGAAGGAACAGCTGGAAGTGCCGGCTGGAGACCACAGTCCTAAAGAGCATCACCTGCTGCCCGGGCCATATGTCATCTAGCAGCACGTCATCAGGGGAGCCGTTGGTGAGGTACATACAGGAGTATTTTGATGACATGGCTGCATCTGATCCTAAACCTTCCTTACTGTGGTAGTAACTGTCATGCTCTTGCTAATTGTCTGCCGATGGGAGAGGACGTGGAGACCTTTGATGTTCACTTCTAGCATGCTGTTACCGTGAGGATGACGGTAGCCTAGGGGAAGGGAGTAGTACTGGTCGGGCTGAAGACCTGCGACCTGCAGAACATGGGGCTTTGCCCAGAAACACACTACCTGTTCAGTCAAGAGCTATGGGGCTGGGAGGGGAGCTTCCCCTACGCTGTGTACAGTGCCACACTCACATTACACAATTAATTGTGTTTGTGTAATTGTGATCTGGGACAAACCTTTGATTATCTTTTAGTCTCTGATTCTTTGATCAACTATAAGACACGAAAACGTACTGCGGGATATGTTTGCACCTTTGCTACTTCCCAAGTTACTTGACTTGTGTTCATGTTGTGTTTGTTCCCAGGTGAACACCGAGCGCCAGGTTGACAATGCCAAAGGAAATGACCAGACATGATCAAAATAGACCCATGTGTGTCCGCTTACAGTCTGCCTTTCACACGTATCACTTCACAACACGTTATGATGCACGGGGAACACTCACATCGCGTAATGAAAAGAAAGGCATGCAAATCTGAAATCCTGAGTAAGTGGAAATTCTTTGTAAATCCCCTCGTGAACTAAACAGTCATTAGCATCTGGCTAACAAGTCTTAGGTGACCCTCTCATTATACAACATGAAACAGTGACATTACATACAGTGGATATAAAAAGTCTACTCACCCCTGTTAAAATGCCAGGTTTTGTGATGTAAAAGAATGAGACAAAGATAAATCATGTCAGAACTTTTTCCACTTTTAATGTGACCTATAATGTGAACAATTCAATTGAAAAACAAACTGAAATCTTCGAGGGGGAAAATTGAAAAATAAAAACCTCACAATAACCTGGTTGCATAAGTGTGCACACCCTCTTATAACTGGGGATGTGGCTGTATTCAGAATTAACCAATCACATTCAAACTCATGTTAAATAGAAGTCATTACATACCTGCCATCATTTAAAGTGACTCTGATTAATCACAAATAAAGTTCAGCTGTTCTAATAGGATTTTCCTGACATTTTCTTAGTTGCATCTCAGAGCAAAAGCCATGGTCCGCAGAGAGCTTCCAAAGCATCAGAGGGATCTCATTGTTGAAAGATATCAGTCAGGAGAAGGGTACAAAAGAATTTCCAAAGCATTAGAT
>JACXGI010015469.1:5394-17626 GCA_016801175.1 Esox masquinongy
TTTAAAGTTGTCAGCCCCCCCCCCCCCCTCCCTCTCTGGAACAGAAGATCTGCTCCACCAGTGATAGTCAGTGCCTGCCAGGCACCGTTAACCCTTTCCCAGACACACACAATAAAGACAGGACCCAACACTTCATCATACGACTGAGGTTCTCTATTTGCAGTGTAGAACCGCATGGGCTCTGGTCTAAAGCAGTGTTCTATATAGGGAATAGTTTGCTAGGACTCTGGTTTAAAGCAGTGTACTATATAGGGAATAGGTTGCTAGGGCTCTGGTCTAAAGTAGTGTACTATATAGGTAATAGGGTGGTAGGGCTCTGGTCTAAAGTAGTGTACTATATAGGGAATAGGATGCTAGGGCTCTGGTCTAAAGTAGTGTACTATAAAGGAATAGGATGGTAGGGCTCTGGTCTAAAGTAGTGTACTATACAGGGAATAGGATGCTAGGGCTCTGGTCTAAAGTAGTGTACTACATAGGGAATAGGTTGCTAGGGCTCTGGTCTAAAATAGTGAACTATATAGGGAATATGGGGCTAGGGCTCTGGCCTAAAGTAGTGTACTATAAAGGAAATAAGGTGCTTGGACTGTGGTCTAAAGTAGTGCACTATATAGGGAATAGGGTGCTATGCATGTCCCAGGCACTGCCCTCCCTCTGAGACCCTGACGGGTCCGTGGTGTGTTAACGGGTTGATTGACGACCTGCAGAGCGTTAGTCGCGGTTAGCGTTTCAGAAGACAGAGGCGAGAAGGCCGAGGGTGTCTGTGAAAATATTATTTTATTCCAAGCGCTCCGCTCAGAGCGCCGCATTCATTCCAGAACACACAGCGGTCCAAACCACACTGGAGCCCTACTTCTGCGTCCTAAACCACAGCCAGCCCACTACGCACGGCGCACCACTTCCAACCAGAGCCTGTGCACTACACAGGGTACAGGGCACAATTTGAGACGCATCCTACAGTTCAGAACAGGAAGGGCACGGGCTACAGACAGGAAGACAGAGTCGAATGACAGTTTTACCCTGATTGGACAATAACATTTTAGGATGCAGAGTTTCTCAGGATCATGTCCCATCTCTTATTCAGAAAGGATCTCCGTGCACTTCGGCTGATCTAGGATCTGCCAGTATAATAGTACTCGTTATGATCTAAAAGGATAAACTGATCCCAGATCTGCATGACTCGTGCAGGCTTTGTGAACATAGGCCCTAGTAATACCTGACCAGATGGGAACACAATCTACATTAATGCTCTCTGAATGTGAAATCATTTCTTTAAGCTCCAGACCAAACCAACGGCCACCCTTGTCCCAGATCTGCTGGTGTCCTTGCCAGTGTCATTGCTGCCAAGCCAAATAAATGAAGAGGTGTTGGCCTGGTAGCACAATCAGAAAGGCATGCAGGCTAATCAACAGCTCAAGGTTTAACAAGGTGAAATGTACTCAACACCTGCTGGAGGCTGAGGTTTGGGCTTTTGATTTCATATCATGATCACGTCAATCATTCTGTTCCTACCTGACTCAGAACTTCCACATTTCCAAATTTAAGGCACATCGTTAAAGAACATTTCTATTTTAAAACCGGCTCTGATGAACAACCAAAGTCACAACATAGGAACAACAAAGCCACAGGTTAATCCGGGAGAACCAACCTGAAGGTTCCAGGCCTGTAATAGAACACATATCTCTGGTTAAAAGTAGTGGACTATATAGGGGATAGGGTGATATCCTAGAGAAAGTAGTGGACTATATTGGGGATAGGGTGATATCCTAGAAAAAGTAGTGGACTATATTGGGGATAGGATGATATCCTAGAGAAAGTAATGGACTATATTGGGGATAGGGTGATATCCTAGAGAAAGTATTGGACTACCTTGGGGATAGGGTGATATCCTAGAGAAAGTAGTGGACTATATTGGGGATAGGGTGATATCCTAGAGAAAGTAGTGGACTATATTAGGGATAGGGTGATATCCTAGAGAAATATACTCATACATACAAGCTTTTCTACTTGTTTGTTCTGTTAGCTCCAGAGTCAAAAACATTGTTAAAAATATATTATTAAAATGTATTTCTACAGGTCAAACCTTTGCAAATCAACTCATTAATAGCATAGCTGTTTGATTGGTAAGATACTTCCATTGATTGATATGATCCTTCCACCGATTGGTAAAATGTCTACTGCCAATAGGGAGAATACAGCAAAACTACACAGAATCCATTAAGTTCAGCCTTCGAATTGTAATCCCTAAACTCATTCAACAGTGTGTTATCAACAACATATCAATCAATACATTAATCAATCGATATAGTAGTATGATCAGCAGCCAGTCTGTGATGTCAGGACGCATTATGAATAAATACAAGCCTCTGGCCACTATGCCCACCCTGTGAAAGGGTCGTCCCTAACAGATGATATGTGTTAGACTAGACCAGCAATTCTCATCTCCAGTTCTCCAGTACCGTCGTCCCTGACAACCTTAACTCATTCAAATCATTCGGGGTATTCACGAGTAGCTGAGTCGGGTGTGTTCATTCGGTACAGTAAAAATGTCAGCTGTGGAAGGTAATCTCAGGGCATTTGGCGTCCTTCGAATGGAGCCCCTGGCCAGATCATTTCACACAGCCATCGTATTGCCTGACAGGAGACCATTGGGGAGGTCTTGTAGGACTGGAGATGAACAAAAAAACAGGGTAGGAGGTCAAAGTTCTGAGGTCAGGCATTACTTGGCCAGCCTCTTGGCCACGTCGAGGTATGCAATCTCGATCTCGTTGTCGGCGGCGCAAGTGTTGGTGAACTCGTCTCGCGTGTAGGCATTCTTCAGGTAGCGCCACACCCCGTTCAGCTCAGATGGAATCTCATAGTTACGATATTTTTTAGCAACCACCTGATGACACACAAAGAGAACACAACTTACTTTTGGGTATTACAGCTGTGTGTGCCATGTGTGTGTGTACATCTGCATGCCTGTGTGTGTTTGTTTGTGTGTCTGTGTGCCCTATGTGTGTGTGTGTGTGTGCATCTGTGTGCATGCCTGTGTGTGTGTGTGTGTGCGCGTTTGAGTGTGTGTGTGTGTGTCTGTGTATTTTTGTGTGCGTGTGTGCGTGCGTATGTGCGTGTGTGTGTGTGTGTGCGTTTAAGTGTGTGTGTGTCTGTGTATTTTTGTGTGCGTGGGTGCGCTTGTGTGTGTGTGTGTGTATACCTTAACTATGTGTAGTTTGGGCAGGAGGTTGCAGTCGGCCAGTGTGAGGTTGTCTCCATCCAGGAATCGTCTGGTGGACTCTCTTTCCTCCTCCATAGTGTTAGCATCGACCTCCTCTGGCAGAGGACTCACCAGGTAGTCATCTAACTTCTTCAGAGCTTTGAACAGGCTCTTTTCCAGAGCTACAGGGAGGGGGGAGGGGGGAGTTGTCAGCTTGTAATTTCAAGTGTAGAACAGCTTCATAACATCTAGCAGGTGGCAGAACAGATTCACAACATCTAGCAGGTGGCAGAACAGATTCATAACACCTAGCAGGTGGCAGAACAGATTCATAACATCTAGCAGGTGGCAGAACAGATTCACAACATCTAACAGGTGGCAGAACAGATTCATAACACCTAGCAGGTGGCAGAACAGATTCATAACATCTAGCAGGTGGCAGAACAGATTCATAACATCTAGCTGGTGGCAGAACAGATTCATAACATCTAGCTGGTGGCAGAACAGCTTCATAACATCTAGCTGGTGGCAGAACAGCTTCATAACATCTAGCTGGTGGCAGAACAGCTTCATAACATCTAGTAGGTGGCAGAAGAGCTTCATTCTATCAATAAAGTAAAGTGTGCTTGACACTAGATGTAGACTCTGCTTCCATCTAGTGGAAGCTTACAGTGAGACATGACTTTGACATGGTTAGGAGTAAAGCCAAGCATTAAATTAAGGGGTTAGGGCTTAGGTTAGGCATTACGGTTAGAGGTCAGAGTTAAGGTTTAGGCCAGGTAGGAGTCAGGCTACGTGTCATACCTCTGTTAGCATCAGGCTTGGTGTTCTTGATGTACGCTGAAAATTTGGCAAAGATGTCATTTCCTGCTGTGTTTGACTCTCTCTGCTTGGCGGATAGTTTGGGGTACCTGGGAGGATAAGCACACACGCACACACAGGCAGAGAGAAATCTGGGTTACAGTTTCCCCAACTGATATATAATCAGGGGTGGATGGATGAGGACTGAGTGAATGAACATGGGTGTTCTCAGTATTTGTCCGGTTCCAGAGGTGAGATGGACATACTTGGGGGGAGCCAAAACATCCTCGAGGAACTCCTCTATCTTGTTGATGTCGGTCTTCACCTCTCCATTGAATGTCAGGAAGGGAGGATGAGTCCCTGGGGCCAGGTTATGGAGGTCTGCTGGCTTCCTATTGGACAGTCGAGAAAGTGTTACTTCCTATTGGACAGGGTTACTTCCTATTAGTTAGTCAGTTAGACCAGTTTTTTTTCTCATGACTTTATGACAACATTTCCAATCTATTATCTAATGTCAGGATACTGTTAAGCTAAGAGCAGGTCTGCCAAAAGATCTCACTGTGACTTCCTGTTCTCTGTCTAAATCTTAGTTGTAGTGTCTGCCGGAGTTAGCTTTATGTCATACTATTTCTTTCCTGCCCTCTATGACTCTATAACATCATCTGTCCCAATTTCCTTCCCTCCGCAGTTGGACTGACACCTGGGAGTGTTTCCATGGTGAAAGTGTTGCCATGGTGAGTGTTGCCATGGTGAGGGTGTTGCCAGTTTCCAGCCACTGGGGTTGGAGGCAGCAATGAGACGTTACATATGTCATGATGTTTAACTCCAACTCTTGACCCCTAACCCCAGGCATACCTCTTGAGGTCGACGGTGGTAACGTTGAAGACCACGCCCTTCAGCCAGAGGATCATGAAAAGGCGCTGGGAGAACGGACAGTTCCCGATGCTTTCTCCATCACTCCCCGCCTGGGAAAACAAAAAGAGGATAACGATGGAAAACAGACAAGGAAATAGATGTACTTTTATGAGATCTTACGCTAAAATAGATGTCTTATATTCTTATATAGGGAATTTCATTATATTAGAATAACGTTGAACACGATTCACATGATGAAAACAAAAATATGTTTTTTGTCTTTTATCATATGCATATGCATAAAAGACCAAATGTCAAAAATATGAAAAATGAAATATATTCATAAAATGAAATAATTAAAATCAAATACAAAATGTAGCAGCACTCCAAAACACAAAGTTTCCAAAAGCAGACAAACACAAGGTCCTACATCGCAAGCAGACACATTTTCATCAAGTTTTACTTTTTTGGCATATCAAGTATTAACCAATCCTTTGTTCTGTTCCTATAATTGGCAATGCAAAATGTAGGGATGACTCCAAAAATAGATCTCATCCTAAAGGTCTCTTTGAGATCCCTTACAAAGGTAAATCTCTCCATGTGTGTGCGCGCTGTAGGCAACAGTACACTAACCATGTTACCTGAGACAGCAAACAGACTGAATTATGAATACTGATTCCGTTTTTTGCTTCACCAGCCTCCACTAGACAGTTAGTAGAGTATGGTGTGGGGATCAGGCTAGCTAGCTAGTAAAGGACGATGTGCAGTTTAGTCTAGCTTTTACAGAAGGCTAGCTTTAAAATTTCTAAATCACTAGCAGCCTAACCAGAGAACTAAACACTAGCAGCCTGACCAAAAGACTAAACACTATCAGTCTGACCAGAGGACTAAACGCTAGCAGCCTAACCCGAAGACTAATCACTAGCAGCCTGACCAGAGGACTAAACACTAGCAGCCTGACCAAAAGACTAAACACTATCAGCCCGACCAGAGGGCTAAACACTAACAGTCTGACCAGAGGACTAAACACTAGCAGGCTGACCAGAGGACTAAACACTAGCAGCCTAACCAATTTTTAATTTATTGAAAAGTAAGCGGTGGTCTTCTTCTCCAGCGTTTCTGCGGACCAGTGGACCTCAGAGGGTGGGTGTCCGGAGACCTTCGTTTGAACCTCATTGACTCCTGTCCAGTAATCACCAGAACACAGTCTGTATGATGAAAGTAGCTGACGGAACGGGATTGCTGTTGTGAAGCTCTCTCTCTCTGTGTTTCTGTGTGTGTGTGTGTGTGAGTGTGTGTGTGTGTGTGTGTGTGTGTGTAATGAAGCTTCTACCAGTGTATTGTTATGGTCGAACTGAGTTCTGTAACACAATACCCTTCTGATTATAATAGCCAATCAAGATCTAGAACACTGAAGACAATACATCAAAAGCTATGGGGGCACATGGACAGCAGGGCAGTGGTCTGACCTTTATTGTAGCTTACTGTGCCAGGCAAACACTAGGGCTAAACACTATGAGCCCGACCAGAGGACTAAACACTAATAGCCTGACCAGAGGACTAAACACTATCAGCCGGACCAGAGGACTAAACACTATCAGCCTGACTAGAGGACTAAATACTATCAGCCTGACCAGAGGACAAAACTCTAGCAGCCCGACCAGAGGACCCGTGTGACCAGACAGTGTTACACACTATCAAGGAAACACTGCCTCCACCCATGTGACCTGGTTTAGGTGTTGTGCTGCCAAGGCTTGATAATGTGTAGCCAGTTGGTGTGGTTATGTCCTGGAGAGAGACGCAGGAGTTTTGTTTTGGTGTGCCTTTTCTATAGCCACCCACGGGCCACTGGGCTTGCAATCATGGACCCAACTGGGGTCAGGATGGAGCAGTCCGGAACTTGGTAAATTGGTTCCTCCTGTGTTCAACACCTGGTTGCATTCAACACCCGGTTGCGTTCAACACCCGGTAGCGTTCAACACCCGGTTACATGATCTCAAACAGACGCACACACATTCTGTCAAGGTGCAAACACGGTCTATCCAGAGCGAATTACATTTCATGTGTTAATCTTAAGGTGACTACAGACAGCCACATACTGTTCCATCCACAAGTATGGAGACGTTGAGGCTAGACTGCAGGCTACGTTACAGTTCCATCCACATAGTGATTGGGACCTCATTTCCAATCTACCCGCCAGTTGAGAGTCAGTAGACTGTTACTATGCTATCAACAGCTATGGTATCTGTGTCTGAATACTCTCAGACCGACCTCGGCAGAATGTGCCGCTGCTGAAACTCTAGAACAACTATCCCCTTACACACTTTCCACTACCATCCTACCCAAACACTACACACACAACACACAGACACACACACACGACAGCTTCCACACTGTCCACTACGCAACACTGATACACACACCGTCACGGCAACAACGACAGAAAACCCTTTTATTTAAAGTGCGCAGTATATTGCTTCTTTAAACTTTTGCAAAGCATGGTCACGCCTGTCATAAAAACCTTACCTTGACAAACAGTTCTATCTCAGGGTCTCTGTCTTCTGCATTTGGTGACGTCATGACTGACTGTGGGTCTGTCTTCTCTGTCTGACAGGTGGTTTATCTGACTGCTTTTCTGTAAGGGAGTTTACTGTCCCTTGTAGTTTACTGTCCCTTGTAGTTTACTGTCCCTTGTAGTTTACTGTCCCTTGTAGTTTACTGTCCCTTGTAGTTTACTGTCCCTGCACGTCTTCAGAATAAAGTGCCGTCCACAGTGCAGTCTACATCCTGTCCGTCTGTCGGTCTGTTTATCGGTCTAACTTTCTGTCTCCTTGGGGACTGGTCTGCTGTTTCCCGCTGAAGGCAGATCCGTCTGTTAATCTGTCCAACTTTCTGTCTGGTCTGCTGATCTGACTGGTCTGCTGGTCTGACTGGTCTGCTGTTTCCCGCTGAACGAAGGTCCGTCTGTTGGTTTGCACTCCTTGCTTTTTAGTTCCTACATCCTTCACTCAGGACTCTTTGTTGTCCAGTGTGTCAGGTTGAATTCCTTCAGTTAACTTCCATCCCTTCCACACGTCCTTCTTTTCTTGCTTCTGATTCCTCCTGTCCACTGGGCTCCGGTGACGTGAGCAGATGGATCCAGTTGGAATGAGAGAAGCAGCACTAAGGAACGGCTGTGGTCTGGTTCTGATTTGCCCCTGACAACGGTGGCTGCTGACAGGAGAGGGCAGCTAGCTCTGACTGGCAGAGTGAGAGGGGAGCAACAGGTGCTTAACTACCGCAAGGGGTGGAGTTTTCTACCCCTCCCTCCCTCACCTCATTTAGTCTACTGTAAATCTCTCCCTTATATATCTCTCCCCTCCCTCTCACCCTTCCTCCCTTCCTTTCTCTGTCCTCTTCCTCTCTGTCTCCCTCCCTCACCTCATTCACCAACTCTATTTCCCTCCTTTGCATCTGTCTGTCAATCTTCCTTCATCCCGCCCTCTGTCTCCTCTCTCTCTCTGTCTGTAACATCACTTAAGATAGGTCTTGTGTCTACTTCCTGATTCCAATCAGGTCAGAGACAGAACCTCGCTTAAAGCCGTGGTCCATCTGGTTGAAGCAGACTTCCAGGGCATTCTCATGCCCCAACGAGTATGGACATGACAAACATCAATATGCTTTCAATCTGGAAACAAGATGAATTGCCTGTTAATGTGTCTAGAATACTCTAAATCTAAATTCAAATATAGAGATAGGGAGAGAGATGGATGGCTTGTATATTTAATGTCCTAATAGTTCTGCCAGGTAGGCTAACAAACACAGCTTCTGCCTGATCTTACCGGCAGAAAGGAATCCTGTTGCATAATTAATGCTAGGCTTTGGTTTTGGCCTTGAGGGTCTGAAAATGATGACACAGGAAGACGCGGAGTCTTTCGACAAGGGTTGAGGTGCAAGGAGAACCCAGTTCCCTGTTAACTTTTTAGAACACACCCCTATGGAGAGCACTTAGGACATGGGGTGTCATCCTAAAGTATGTCAACATCAACACCCCTATGGAGAGCACTTAGGACATGGGGTGTCATCCTAAAGTATGTCAACATCAACAGCCCTATGGAGAGCACTTAGGACATGGGGTGTCATCCTAAAGTATGTCAACATCAACACCCCTATGGAGAGCACTTAGGACATGGGGTGTCATCCTAAAGTATGTCAACATCAACAGTTCTGACTGTAAGAGATCTGGGATTAATTGTTTTAAGGTGATAGATCATGCTCTGTATTTCAGTACTTCTGGAATCATGCTCTGTATTTCAGTACATCTGGAATCATGCTCGGTATTTCAGTATTTCTGGAATCATGCTCTGTATTTCAGTATTTCTGGAATCATGCTCTGTATTTCAGTACTTCTGGAATCATGCTCTGTATTTCAGTACTTCTGGAATCATGCTCTGTATTTCAGTATTTCTGGAATCATGCTCTGTATTTCAGTATTTCTGGAATCATGCTCTGTATTTCAGTATTTCTGGAATCATGCTCTGTATTTCAGTACTTCTGGAATCATGTTCTGTATTTCAGTATTTCTGGAATCATGCTCTGTATTTCAGTACTTCTGGAATCATGCTCTGTATTTCAGTACTCCTAGAATCATGCCCTGTGTTTTATTACTTCTAAAATCAGTCCCTATATATGAATAATTCTACAACAAGTGTAACTTTGCTTTACAGTTTTACCCAGGGTGTTGTGGTATTGCTCAGACGGACTCATTACTATCAGTTACTACTTCACTACTCCCACAAATATTTCACTACTACTGCTATTATCTTACTAACTTCCTTCCTTTCGCTCTCTCTCCCTCTCTTCCTGAGCTGAAAGATTCTCTCTGGACAGAGGACAGTCCCCCCTAGTGGCTGACTGAAATATGTACACCTAAAATAGGGCATGCATCACCAAGGTTTCACTTCTCTTAATAGGGAATGAGTTCACACTGTAGGAAGGAAGGGTCACAGTCTCTCTCTTCATAGGGAATGAGTTCACACTGCAGGAAAGAGGGGTCACAGTCACTCTCTTCATAGGGAATGGGTTTACACTGTATGAAGGAGGGGTCACAGTGAATCTCTTCAAACTGTACCTAAAAGTTCAAAACAAACAGCTGGAGGCGGGGCTTTCTCTCACAGAGCTCCACTACTGAGAGACGTAGACTCAATCCCCACCTTTAAGTGTCTACTAAAGATTCATCTCTTCAGGAAGGTCTATGATTAAGTGTCTACTAAAGACTCATCTCTTCAGGAAGGTCTATGATTAAGTGTCTACTAAAGACTCATCTCTTCAGGAAGGTCTATGATTAAGTGTCTACTAAAAACTCATCTCTTCAGGAAGGTCTATGATTAAGTGTCTACTAAAGAGTCATCTCTTCAGGAAGATCTATGATTAAGTGTCTACTAAAGAGTCATCTCTTCAGGAAGATCTATGATTAAGTGTCTACTAAAGAGTCATCTCTTCAGGAAGATCTATGATTAAGTGCAGTCTGGCCCAGGGGTGTGAAGGTGAACAGAAAGGCACAGGATGACAATCCACCCTTGCTGTCTCTGCCAGACAGGCTCTCACCTCCACTGGGATGTCCTCTCTCCAGTGCCATTCGGGGGCGGAGTCACTGGCTTACTCTTTGTGCCCCTTGCTGTCCTTGTGCAATGGGAGTGATCTCTGTGGGCTATACTCCGCCTTCTTTCAGGGTGGTAGCGGTTGGTTGGTCTGATGCTTGGCAAAGTGGGTGGAGTTATTTCCTGCCCGGTTGGCCCTGTCCTGGGTTACCTCTAGACCCTGTCTATCAGCCCCTTTTTCTCCACTGCTACATATTATTGTGATGGAGAACAAGGGTCAGTCTGAAAATTATTCTCAGGTATCATTTTGAATCCAAGGAATGCTCTCTATTCCTTTCCTGGTGTCCTGTTTAAACTTAGGAGGATGTGGGCCCTCGGACAAATTAATAATCTGTGGCTGTCCCTGTCCAAAGTCCTCCTGGCTGTGTTGAAGGTCTGGTTTCTCTCTAGGTTTCGTCACAGGTTTTGACCCTAAAAGTGAGTATTTCCTAGCCACATACAGGATATTATACAGGATATATAGGAGGATATAGTACAGGATATAGAGGAGAATATAATACAGGATATATAGGTGGATATAGTACAGGATATATAGGAAGTTATAGTACAGGATATATAGGAGGATATAATAAAGGATATATAGGAGGTTATAGTACAGGATATATAGGAGTAAATAGTACAGGATATATAGGAGGATATAGTACAGGATATATAGGAGGTTATAGTACAGGATATACTGTGCAGGGAGAATATTATGAAACATGACATTTAGGGATGACATATTGAAGCATATTACGCTTTATAATTTTGTTTTGCCCTTTAAAACTATTACAACTAGTTTATTGCTGTAGCATTAATTCGAAAGCAAATCTTTTTAATTGCAATGTATTAGGTACTATTTGTACTGCATGATATCAGTGTATTGCCTGTGATAAGTGATCTGTGTCAACCGTTTATTGTCCCACCTCTACCATTTGTGCAATGCTCATGGAAACTCATGCCAGTCTGCCAACCAGCCAGACCAACATCAACTAAGCCAGCCAGCCAGACCAACATCCACTAAGTCAGCCAGCCAGACCAACATCCACTAAGCCAGCCAGCCAGACCAACATCCACTAAGCCAGCCAGCCAGACCAACATCCACTAAGCCAGCCAGCCAGACCAACATCCTCTAAGCCAGCCAGCCAGACCAACATCCACTAAGCCAGTCAGCCAGACCAACAGCCAGCCAGACACTCAACCACTCATACAGTCTACAAGTGGAGCTAGTATTCTATTTTATTAACTCCCCAGGGTTTAAAGGCCTCCGCACAGAACAGCTTACAACAGCGTAACAAAGACACACATACATACAGACAGTACACAGACACACCCAAACACAAATACACACAGCTCATCTCTCTGTTAATGATTGTATGTTAATAAAGGTGAACGATTGGTAGAATGGGATAATGTTTTCATATTGTTGTAGTTGGACTAGTGACCATCCCTGTTAATCTTATGTTACTGTAGATGGAATTGAGAAACATCCCAAAAGATCTGATATTGTTGTATTTGGACTTGTGAAACAACCCTTATTTCTTCCTCTAAATACTCACTTTATACAGACAAAGTTTGTGTTCCAAGGTTTTAGGATTGTGACTTGTAGAATGTAATGTAATTCTGACAGCCCCATCCATAGGAAGACGAGGCCTTTCAAACTCCTGGCGGAGCAGTACCCCATCAGTGGTTCGGCCCAGCATGGTAGTCTCAACAATGTGGTCTAGGACAGGACCTAGGTAGGACAACAACATTACCAGAC